>MU883051.1:0-13347 GCA_036418205.1 Ostertagia ostertagi
TCCGACATTAACACAAGGACGGTTAGAAAGCTTGCTCTACATGGAACGAGCTCAAGCCACTGCAAACCCTTCAATGTAGTTTCTGATTATATCACAAATTCCTATACCTTCCACATTATGCACCTTATGCTATGAGACTTCATTACAAAAATGAGCCCAAATAAATTTGACCCTTTTCATGCCATTGCATATTGAAGAGCACATTCTAATCTATCAAAATTACATAACAGCCTTCTACACCGACGACATCAGAAGATTTTCCCACGGAAACATGGTTCACGGTACGAGCTCAACGAGGTCGTCGAGGTACCATAGACCATTACGACGTCTCTGAAACGCTGGTCAAAAGCGGTCTTGCATAGTCACAGCTAGTGTCTCTGGAAGCTATTCACCAGTTAATCCGATTGAAGAAATTATGTAGCAGCTTCAGGCCGGAGCGATTACGGTAAGCCTCGTTGAGCTCGACGGTGATGGCAGATGACGTCATATTCTGAAGACGTGAGGGCAGTGAAGGAGGGCTGCTTCTGCTCGGGAGGGACATCTAGGAATATTTTGCCGTAAAATTTCCATCAACAGCGGCGCCCTGCGCGACGAAAAGTTTGGTGATGTTCGTCATAGGGAAGTGACTTCTTTTGCCCCCCCCCCCATATACGTCAATAGAATTCACGAATAAAAACATGAATTTCTGCAAAAGTCATTACGGTTATTAATAGTCACTATGACGTTGTCAGTGTCAGAAGAACCGTACTGCGAAGGGAATTCGAAAAAGTACCTAATTGACAGTCTAAGGAAAATAACGGGACAACCCTTACCATTCCCTTGCCCTGATATTACAAGTCGTCTACCATTACATACCTTTTCTCTGTATTTATCGTGATAACTTTCCCGTTTGCACAAATATTTACCATTTCCCGCATTCTCTAACCATTTTTTTGGAATTTTCGGTTTGTGTTAAACAACGCGATGACTAATCATGTTGTCTATAGCTCGCGGTCATTCCCCAGCTGCGTGAAGCCGATGTCGGGTCGACAAAAAGATGGTCCCCGTCCAAGCGTCGCTCCCCCGTGTTGCGCAATCGTCAAGGACAGCCGGTCCCCAGCCGTCGCCGTCCCTACACTCGCACAATAATGAATGAAACGCCTGACGCGCGGGACGAATAAACGAAAAGAGAGCGCGAGCAGATGGCGGACACGCAGAACATGAGCGCTAGCGAGGGACGTCTCTCGAGGAGCAATTTGCGACGAGAAGTCCGACCGATGACGGTGACCTGGGAGCGGAGGCGATGGAGAGACTGCCCGACTTGTAAGAGCTGCTTAGACAGCAAGCAGTTCACGTGAGCCAGATGTGCAGACATTAGGATTGGGTACTGCGATAGCACAAAGTCGACGGAGGGTGCGGCACTCATGAGGATCGAGGTATTGTGGAAACAACAAGACGGCTGGACGTTGGACTGCACGAAATAGCATGGCAATCGCCAAGGGACGCTGATAAGTAGTAAATTACGAGAGGGCCCTCACGGGGAATAATACATTGCTAGTATGCAAATTTGCGTACTGGCCGATCGATCAGTCACTGAAACATTCTTGAATGTAGGATTGTACTGCTCCCACATGACTGCTCATTCCCATGGGTGATTTGTTCCGATAGAAAGAAATTTTGCGCAGTTGTCAGCATGGCGGTTGCTTTCGGCTGTCGATCACACTGTTTCGAGCGCCAAAAAAAGAACCGTGGTCACTTCTAGCAAAAAATTCCTTTGTAAAATTTCAGTGGGGGCTTCACATCACCTGATTTCCGTTCCCATTGATACTTCGAGCTAGCTTAGCGACCACTGGAGGCAGTCGGCTTAAGCTCAATACGCTTCTTACCCATTTCTCTCCAAGAATGGAGAACCATAGATGAACATTTGGACGAATAAACCTCGCAATCAACTTCGTTTGTTTACGAAGTTTCTTCAATGTTTACAAGATTCCAAAAAACTGTTCCGTGAACCAGATCCACTTCCCGAGAGGTTCTCGCTCATAGGTTTTCATTGGAGAACTCAGGAATTGGCACCCTAAAGCCCTCAAGCTCGAGGCGGGAAAAAGCCGCTTTCCGGTGTTTGCAAGGGCGCTCCTGTGACGGACCGGATATCCAGTGAAGCCGAGCAGGCGGATATCGGTCAGCGTTTGGATTCCTGCCAAAACCTGTTATTTATTCATCCAACGTATGAGGCTCCCCCCCCCCCCCAAAGCTTCAAATTTAGTGCTTAATGCGTCCCCAAACCAACACGACAATACTTCTCCATTGACAATATCTTCTCGTCCGTCGAATGGATGCCTATCCAACTAGAAGCTATAGAATCGGGACCGACACGCTCGACGCTTCCCAATCGAGTCCCATCCCGTGTCCCTCATCAATTTCGCTTCGCTTTGACGGCTTCTCCGCTGTTTCGAATATGGCCACCCTACTAGTGAGGTGGCGAGGACGTGAAATAAAATGCAATAAGCCGCTTAGAGAATTCCAGAGCGTGGCGTTATCCGGGGAACGATCGATCAGCCCTTGAAAACACTCCACATTTTCATGGATTATTCAACGTAACGGCTGATGGGAGAATACGTGGAGAATATGACGGAAAATGACACCCTCTTGGCTTCTGATGGTAGTTCAGCCAGCTAGTCCCTGCATGCAAACACACGCATGGTTTCCAAACACTACGCCTCTGGGCTCCATCACTATGGCATCGAATTTCAGAACAACAGAAACCCGATTTCCCAAACAGAAACACTACCATGGTTACCGCAGTCGGACGCTAGACAATATATCAACTATCAAACGTTTCAGATTCCCTAAACAATGCTTCGAACCCATACGAACAATTCCGTACAGATCAAAAACAACCCCTCCAGCCGAATTAACCTTTATTGGGAACCACTTGTTAGGCAGTATGGACTGTCAAAAGAGACAGACCCTCTCTTCCATCTCGTCTCTCCCTACGTGTCTCGCGCTTGCGCACAGAGCCTGGAAAACTTTGCCCCACCAGGATTTGTAACCCGTATCTCTTTGTTTCCCGCGCATTGTGCACCAGTCTATTACCAACGACACACACCCCAAAAAGATGGACCCTCTCTCCCACAATATACTCACCCTAACCTGATCAGTTTTTGAAATTAATTTTGGAGTTAAGTCGAAAATTCAAGAGACCTGCGTCCGAGCTCTGACGGAACTTCCGTCAAGTCTCTTGCAATGCTATGGTAGCGCATCCTGATTGGTCCCGCTTGCAAGTAAGCCGCAACCTTTTTAGAGCCCATCATTCCGAACTTCATGCTAGCATGTAGCAGTAGAATCACGTGTTCACACATAAAAAGCCTGTTGGCTGCATAAAGTACTCTATTCCCCATTACCTACAATGAGGTCCGACACAGACGGACAAAGTCTGACTTTGTAAATGCTCCTTCCCACCACTTCGTGGACCTGGGTAGCACGCGTAAATTGGCTATCTGCTCAACTTACCCATCGAACCACAAATGGCCAACCAACAGCCTTTTAAGTTTACAAGTAAACGTAGTAAACACACGCTTAGACTGAAATCGAGACGGAAAGTTGCTGAGCTTGTAAATGATCCAGCCCACGACTCAGTTCGTGGACCATGGGTTAGCAGCGTGATTAGCTATTGCTCGTTTACCACCATCTGAACCCAAATCTGCCAACCACAAGATTTTTAGTTGTGACAAGGTAACGTTTAGGACTAAATGCAAGCTTCAGAGCTAGAAATAAACGGCACGGATATTGAACTCACTGCAATCCTACCTGAAACCACATAAGCACCAATGCCCTAAAACAGCTGCAAACTAAGTCGTTTTCGTAATGGGCCTGTGAGCGCGCTGGCCAGACTTATTTAAGCGCCATTTCATGAAAGTTTCGAATTAGTTCTCGTCATTATTCGTTTCATTATAAATATTGCAGTATGTCTTTATATGACTCACTGAAAGAATATCAAAAACTAAAGCTAATATATAAGATCCGATTAAATACATAATGTTCTGAGAGGCTAACGATCTTGCCTAAACTATGTAACTGCAAAAATGTCGAGGCAACGAATAGGAATTTCTGCAACTGACCTCATAATATGAGCAACCTTCAGTTGGCATTGTCCCCATAAGCTGCTGTTCTTTGAGTTGTAAAATATATGCGCGCACTTCACCGACTTTTAGAACCAACAAGAAATAAGAATACCGCACGCGATCACGCAAGTGGGGGGGGGGGCTGGAGAGGGAGTCGTTCACTACATGAAAACGTACACGGCACGCAATGTGTTCACAACGATGCTGCACCAGCACCAAGGGTAAGATTGACAAAACTTTCGGCGTTGACCGATTCCTTTTGAGATGCGCCACGCACTTTACTTCCATTCGGAATGGTAGCGGCATTCAAATGGTATTGGCTATACATCGAATAGCGGGAATCAGTAATAAGCAAATGAATGTTTTAATACTCCGTACAAGTCCAGTGACGTTGACCTCCCTTCCGCCGCAGAGACAAGTAATGCAATTTCACATCACCAGTAGCGTGAGAATTCTATCACCGCGAGGAATATTTAATGCTATTTCTAGATGAATCGGCAAATGCCGTGGAGAAAAAACAATTAACAAACCAATTCTGAAGAGCTTGAAACCCTAAGCGCCGTTGAAGGCTTGTCTCCACTTTTTTTTTAAACCACGTGCGAGGTGTGTTATGTGAGCAACTTGCGGGAGGTTATTACGTTTCAGTTCCAGTTAAGCGAAATAATTTGTTAAACTGAGCCATGTTTCAATTATTGGTGGTCCCTCTCTGTAAACGAAGCCTACTGACCAAGAAGAATACAAATAATCGAAGGTGAAACTCCAGTTTGGGGGGGGGCACTCCCTCTTGTTTTATCTGCAGTACTAGAGAGCACCCCTTTGAACATGAACCCTACGGATAAGATAATAGGTAACGACTCATTTAAAGCGTGCAGTCAATACAGTCAACGCACTTCTATTCAGATCCTAGACAATGTTGTTGCTAACCCTGAACGTAAATCTGGGGCTCCTACATCATGCGCCTAGGAAAGTATGGCCGATACCTATCAGGACCATTTTTCTCGACACAGGCATGCGACATTTGAAAAGCACCGGCAGAAGATTACACAATACAGTTTTAAGTAGTGGAATTTTAATGACATGTGATTACGTGTCATGCGAACTTGTCCTTATCCTTATTAATGGAGAGCACAATGGCCTCCCCCCCCCCAAAGTGGAGTTTCATCTAATCCAAATATAGTTATCCTTTCCCATGTGAAAACGTGCTACACATGGTACTGCACGCGGTCCGCACTAGGTTGAACCACCTGGCCCACTTTCGAGCCCTCCACATCGATGTCTTCCTAGCGCGCCCTGAGAGCAATCGGAAAGCAACCAGCACAATGTGATAACACAGCGCTTGCACCAGTTATCTGGATAAGAGGCACAGCATGAAAAATCTGCTCGGCAAGCGATATCTCCTGTCAGAAAAACTGCTTCCCTCTACTAGTATTATAACAACATATAACTACTCTGCACTTATATTGTGGCAAAGTACTACACATCGGAACTTCGTGTACCTACAATACGTATCTATTTCAGAATACGCGAGCATCTACAACGCTGAGGTGTTCTTGCTTTTTCACGGGACACTGAAAAAACTCGTTGTCATTGGAATCGCAGCCCATGATGGTGTCCTCGCTCCTGTCACCGCCGCTCTGGCGCCACGATAACGGTAAGAGCCGACGACGAAATGCGCGCTGACGACCCTTTAGTGTGGAGTGCTGCGTTTACAAGAAGCGGAAGTTGGCCCTACGAAGCTTTGCAACTAAAAAAATGCGCAAGCAGGCATTCCCTTCATAATGTTGTTGAGTGTCGGTCAGGAGGTACACTGTGCGGCGAGCGTAGCGCCACGAGTAGCATCGCGTTTTCAGCGTTCGCAACGCAAGGTTCTTTCTCCGGTGCCCCTCTGCTGAATCGTGGGCTTCCTGGGCGACCAACTATTATTGAAGAAATGCACCGGGCTCATCAGACGATTTTGGGAACAAGAACAAGGTTGTATGGGTTTAGAAACTTTCCCCGTTGAAACCAGCTCCCATCCATTCCATCCAAAAATTGGGCCTCATTCCACTCGAGAGTTTGAGAGGCATGATATTTGGACAGCCATAGCTGTCAAATGACGTTAAGGTAGTTCATGTGGAAATAAGGGTAAATTGTGCGTGAGCAAGCGGATGAAGAAGAAGATCATCTTGGACACGGCGCGGAAATCCTTCTCTACCAGGGTTGGCTCCTGCATTGATGTGACCCTCAATGCGTTGTGCCCATCTTCACAGCTCCCGTTCTCTCCTGTCATGTCCATCACCTCAACTCCGCGTCTCAGAACTGCGGCGAATGATTCAGCTAGTCGCGTGGGACGTCTTCGTGCCAACCTCGCGCCCAACGGGACACGGCTATGTTAGACACCCGTCGGCGAAGCATATCCTTTGCGAATAGCATGTCCCGCACCTTTAGGGAGGTCCCACCTGCTTCTCCCACTAACGCTGAACTTTCTCTTTACTACGACCTCATTCTTTGTCGGCGAAATCTCCTCCTTTGAGCTCACAAGGTCCACGGCGATGGTAGAAGTAACAACCATCGAACGTATACTCCAACTACAAGGGAAGGATGGTAGGTCGAAGTGGCCGTTTGAAATGAAATGTATACCTCCTGATGCGTCTCCAGACGCTGATTCCAAATCTGCCTTCCAAATCTGCTAAACGACTCTCCGAACGGAGTTATGAAGCGTAATAGCTCAGTGGTGATGGTCCGGGGTGGCAGGTAAAAGCTCGTAGGATCGGTTCCTTTGCAAGTTGGTTGCTTTGCTTTTGTCTCTAGAAGTGTTGCGGACAAAAGCAAAGCAACAAACTTGCAAAGGAAACCGATCCTACCGAGCTTTTACCTGCCAGCCGCCCGGACCATCACCACTGAGCTATTACGCTTCATAACTCCGTTCGGAGAGCCGTTTAGCAGATTTGGAAGGCAGATTTGGAATCAGCGTCTAGAGACGCATCAGGTGGTATACATCTCATTTTATACGGCCACTTCGACCTACCATCCTTTCCTTGTAGCTAGAAAGCATCGAGTCCCCACGAACAGCCAAAGATCTGCACACCAGGCACCACTAAATCGACTACAAGTTCAGTTTGAAAACGTTCCAAATGGTCTTCCAATTACGCAGACCCTGATATATTGGTAATATGAAAGCGTATAGACCAACGAATAGCAGCGATTCAATACAAATGTGATTTGCACCCGCGGAAAAAGCTCTCTCCCACATCTCCTCGCCTCCCCGTGAACACTTCCACGTCTTCCTCGCGCTTTGCACAATCGCAGCTCTCAAATCCCGCCCCGAACACTTACCTGCCGTCTTCAGATTCAACCCCCATCCTGGCAACCCCCCATTAAGTCTTGTTAAAACCGTTATCATCTTATTTATGTGTAGGTGTTCCCCCGATCACCCTCCTCAACAACCGTCCCCTCCGTCTTACTAATACTTTCATCCGCTCTTGTACATATCTTCCACTGCTAACCGTGTGCGCAAAACTCAACCTTCGCAACCCCCGCACGCTCCCCACCAAACCAACGTCTCGGCAGTACTCAGCCGGCTTCCGCGCCGTCCACCCTCAACTCGCCAACAACAATATGTGGATGCGGCGTACCCTCGTGTGGTCGGTGCAACGTCCACACCAATCCCACGACACAACCGGCCTCTTGAGCGTCGAAGCGAGGTCAAGTCAACGCAGCGACGCTCTACCTCACCGAACCTCTATCTCCTCCCCACCACCCCAACCACCCCACAAAGCAGCGACCTCAACCTCACGAACCACAACAAACAAATTGGATAGGAACCGACGACGTCGCGAGGACAATGACGAGGTCGACACTGAGACGGCAACACCACTGTATGCCAAGCTCCTCCGACAAACAAAGTCTACTCGGTAATCTCCAAAATTTCCCTTCGTAGAACCTCAAGCACCGTGTTAGATTGTGGAGCTTTGTGACAAACTTTATTTAACGCCCTATCTCGCTCTCCCGGTCTTGTTCATAAAAACAAGTAACGCACTCGCGATAAAGTAGAATGGTTTTCGCAATTACCGTAGCTGACTAAAGGGCACTGTTCCGCTCTCGCGTGGCTAGACTGCTTTTTGAGGGAGACGATGCAGCCTAGAAATGTCAGGCATAAAATAAGGTTTTCGTAATAAAATCCTCGTTGGCGGATCGAAAACGGCTACAGCTCCTAGGTAATTTACGAGGCACCCCTACTATTAATCCGAGAGAAGCTTCGACTGATGAAATCATAAAGATATGCAATTCCTGAGATGACGGAAAAGCCCAGTCATCGCCAAGTTGCACCAGTAAATGGGCTATTTAAACCAACTAGCAGGAAATAACTAAGAAAACATGATCAGTCTTGTCTGTTGTTGCTAATTATTTAATCGTTATCGCCGCAACACTTCTGCCCAGTGATCTACCAACAAGCGCGGGCTTGTCAGCGGTACACCGCCACGGCTATCATTGTGTGGGAACCCCAACGCGACAGGACTGAGCAAACCGCTGAAGGCTGATGGGCGAAACCCTGTCTTCCATCAGAATCATGGTGGCACTGAGACGATGATGCGCTCGCGAAAAAGTCTACTTTGACGGGATTGCATAAAACTCTCAAAGTGGAAAAAGTCTCTCGTTGACGCAAGAGGGCAATACAGATTCTTACCATTTGAAAGCCTGTCCAACCGTTGATCTACTAAAAGCCGTCATCCAAGTTGGCACGAGAAAATGGGTATTTAAAAACCAGCAGAAATAACTAAGGAACATGAAATCAGCTTGATAATTGTTCTAATTACTTTAATCCTTTTCGCGCAACACTTTTCCCAGATTGAATCTACCAACAGCGTTTTCAGCGGTACCCAGAGCGCGTCACACTTTGTGACCACGATGCGCGCCGCTGGAAGCTGCGCATCCCTCTGGATCACGTTGCACCGCCGAAAATGCGCTACGATAAGACTATTTCAGCAGGGTAGCATAAAAGTTTCAAAGTAGGAAAAAGCCCCTTATGATGAGACATGAAGGCAAGACTGTCATCATTTGAGCCCGCCACTGTTGATTAGACATATTTCAAACGACAACATATGAGCGCTGCAACTGCCAACAAACGAAACGGTCACGCAATTACAGCAGCCACTTCTACGAGTTGTTCAAGGCTTTCCTGAACAAAACCTAATTCTCATTTAAGCCTTGACAGGTCCCCCTGCAGTTATAACATCGCGGGAAGGTGAAAACGTATATCAAAGTATGCAAAAAAAACTTCTAGATTTCAAAATAAGATAAGGAAGAGCGGAACTCAAATATTCATGCTAACAAAAATGCTCTGGCTGCCGTTCGTGCGGACAATGATGAATCACAAACTAGCGATCGCCAATTTACAGAAGAATAGCCACTTTGCAGGCCACAGTTTACGCAAGCTTAAATTATGCTTCTTTCTCGTCAAAATTTCCGTGACCACCCAGAACCGCGTAGGATTCCTTCTTTCTCATTCATTGAGGTTACATCTTCACTAAAAGAGTACTACACTGAATGCAACGTAGGTCGCAACACCACACAATCTAGCCCAATTCCCACCAACGCCACTGATCCTATGCGCAAACATCATAAGTACGTTTAGTGCAGATTTAAGAGCCATCAAAGTGAATAAGCTCTCTGAGCCAACAGCGGCGCGATCGCGAACCAAGCCGAACGGCCAGGATACCAGTAGTGAGATAAGGAGCATGTAACCTAACGTGTAATATTACAACTGCTATTAAATATGAATAACTGGGGTGCTGACCGTAGTTCACCTATAACGATACCGTCTATGGCAGATGTCAAAGACGCGATTAGCGAGAGCGCGATAAGAGAGGAAACACGAATAAGGCGGTAGCTAGGAGAAGGAGAAACGAAATTTTACAAAGAATATTCACTTGCACAAAAATATTATCACGCATCGGATTCCCCTAGCTCTATACACTATTTCCCAAATAGAGGGAAATCTCAGCTATCATATCCAGTCCCCCCCCCATTTGACTGATCGCGTTTCGCCTTTAGGCGCGTTTCATCTCCAATCGCAGACTCTGACATCGGCCTATGTGAGAAAACGGAGAAAACGAAACACGAAAAACTCACAACCACTTCCATCACAGGAATGCCACGTTTCGATGTGGTGACGTCAGCCATATTTCCTAAAAATGTGAAGAATTCAGTAAACAGATTGGTTATTTTATAGCCAATCATTAAGACGTAAGAAACATTTGTCATGTGGTCGAAGGAAAAAACGTATTCGTACATAACGGCAAAAGAAATGAATAAGACAAATATTTCTAGCTCTCTGTCGCAAAGGGGCTTATTTTTTTTTTTACAAATTTTGACATATTCCAATTCCTGAATTCCTAGTCTCTAGACATAGTCTGTCCTGAATTCCTTTCCTCGTTGAGAGCGCCCGATACCCAGGGGAGAGAAACGCAGTCGATTGATGGATTGACTGTCACCATCAATAGAAGATATTTTCGCACTCGCTCGACCATGCAGGCCATCGGTTCGCCCCTACAGCTGTGCAGATTCCTCCCTAGTCGGACACGATTGTTCACCCTTCTGGTTTGCCTTTTTTAGAATTTAAATTCTATTCACACTTCAGCAGGTGCTCATATACAGAGCATGTGAAAAGTCAAACAACAGAGTATGCAGGTGAACCTGCCCACGACACTTGTGCTTCGATACCGAGCAACAGTCATTGCATCCGATGTCCCAAATCGCCAACACTTCACCCACTTAAGGAACCCTTCATGCTAAATATTTCAAAAATTAAAATTATTTTTTTTTTTTTTTTTTTTTTTTTTTTTTTTTTTTTTTTTTTTTTTTTTTTTTTTTTTTTTTTTTTTTTTTTTTTTTTTTTTTTTTTTTTTTTTTTTTTTTTTTTTTTTAATAGGAAAAATCGAAAACACCGAAATAAAGGATAAAGGATAAAGCATTTGCCGTTGATCAATCCCGTTTTGGGATGCGGCACGCATTCTACTTCCATTTGTACATTCGCAGTGGCATTTGAATGCGATGTGGCCTATACAATGACTTGCGGGGGCCAGCCGATGTTCAAGTCAGTGTTTTTATCCTCCCAGACAAGTCTGGTACCAATTAACCGACCCCGGAGGGATGGAAGGCTTGGTTGGCCCGGGCGACTCACGACCCAGGATTCGAGTCCGCGACCGCCTGGCGTGGTAAGCAAACCACTTGGCCACTCCACACCCCTGCTCCACTTAAAAACTGTGAAATAATATATATAGAGAATTCCGCAATGGAAAATTCCTTCTTCAGAATGCGCCATGCTATTCGACCCCTCTCAGGATCGCAAGTACCCGCCTCGCAGCCTAAACAATGATTTGCGGTGGCCAGCTGGATGTGCAGACGCAAGTTTGTTTTTTGTATCTCCCAAACGAATTTATCAACTCACAGAGAGACCAAAGGCTGATTCCATTAAATGATTGAGATATGTCTTTCATTCCTTTTTTATCGCCCTAACCTTCGAGCATTGATTACCAAATGACAATATTCCTACTACACAACCATTCTAGCTACCTCGCTGTACTCTAGCTGTCCTTGGAACTGCGAGCACCACATTAGTTCTTCCCACCTCCAACCCCTTTCTCGTCCCCTCACAACCCTTTACAAACTAACTGTACGACAGTACAGTATCACACAATTGGCTGGTCCTCTTAAAAACGGAACCTGTTCCGGGGTCGCCCATTGTATTGAGTCGCGGCGAGAGGGTGGGTGGGTGTGTGCAATGTAATTTTTGCCCTTGTGGCTCCTTGCATTTTTCCCAGTTGAGAATCGCCAAAAGCAACGCCGAAACAATCGTTCACCGGTATTCAAGCTTTCCTTTCACAAAAACACGCTAAAAAGTCGTCGATAAGGCGAACGGCAGAAACACTCTGGAATACTGGCTCTTCATTTCCGAAAGACTTTTTGCATGGAGTAGAAATCGATGCTCTCGTCCTCGCTATTTTTGAGGAATGAGCCATGGGTCGAACTCCTTTTCAAAAACGAGACACCTTTAAACAGGAGTTCCCGAAAGGAGTTCTCGTCATTAGTGGTCACAATAGGCCAACTACAACTCTGCCGACTTCAGCGGTGCTGACCACCAACTGACTGAGCATGTATGCACAAAGCCAGTAGTGCTAATTGGTTTCCGTTTGAAAAACGGTTTTTCTGGTGCTTAACCACGAAGAGCGCTCCATTTGCTGCCCTTTCGGAAGCTTACCGGGTAGAGCGCATGAAATACCAAACGAGTTCCTGATGAGTGCACACTATTGAGCCAGCTTCCCTTCCTTTCCAAGCAGAAGAAAAATGCTGAACCCTTTACCATCAGTCCCATTCCTAATTGTGACGCATACCAGCCGCCTGACTATTTAATATTATATATTGCACAATTCTTTCACTGGTTCCCCTCGTCGCCAACGTCGCTCGCTTTACCAGCACTTGCACAAACAACAGACGGCCAACGTTTTACGACGTCAAAAACTCGCGGCCAACTTGCCCTTCGACGCCAGCGACTGGCGAGAAAAGACCCTTGTGCAATCGACCGTTGCCAGCCCCTTGCTCCTCGTTTTGCTTTTGAGGCGAGGTCACGGCAAAAGTTAAGGATGAAGCGACATGTAGGAAGGAAAGGCAGTGTACATTCGATCTAGACTAAGAATGGTGAGTTGAGAAGCTGCGCTAAATGTAGAATCTGTGACTTCTCTAGATAAATCGTACTCAAGCATCTATGAGACTTTTTTCCTACACTGAATGAACTGCGCAAATAATGCTTTCCTTAAAGGCATAGGTCGTGATCAATTTGGTAGGTTATTTTATTCAAAAATCAGACAAGGAGTGCAATGATGAATGCCAATGAGGTGAGGCCTTACCATTAGCGCCATTGTCTCACACTTTTGGGTCGCGAAAATATTGCGCCTCCTGCGTTTGAAGAAACCTCTTTCCTTCTTTGAGGCTACTTCAGCCAGCCTTTCCCCGCCTCTATCCCCCTCTTACCTCCCTCTATCCAGCCCCCACCCCTTCCCCGCCATTTGTTGATTTCCAATGGCAACCCTCAAAAAATATATGTGGCCCACAGTGCGCGATGAAGACGATGCATCGGTTACCATGAATTCGACCACTATCTATGCGCCCAGACAACACCTATTACATCACAGGGGCATAAATTAAGCCCAAGAACATCCGTGTCGGTTGACAAAAACTATGGGTTCCCATTTTCAGGTTTTTCGTTGAA
>MU883052.1:0-17528 GCA_036418205.1 Ostertagia ostertagi
CAATGCTCCTGAAGTGTTTGCACTCATTTTCAGAGCCAGGAAACATACGTGTCATCACTGATAAAATTGTTGATAGATTAATGATGATTCGTTTTTAAAAAATGAAAAAGGTATGGAGGTCCTTGTACAAGGGGCGGTCCGCAATGTGCTAATTTCTGCCCTTACCATTAGTGATGCTTTAGTGTTGCACTTTGGTGATTTCTCGAAAATGCAAAATTTCAATTACATGTTTGACCTGAAACTGAATGCGCCTAAATTGCTTCGGGGAAATGCACCAAGATTTCTCGCGTTTGATAACGAAACATGGGAATAATGCTAGCTTAAATTTGTATTTCTGAAAATGTAAAGCTCAAAACTCCTGAATTAGATATCTGAAAAGTAGGAGAATTGACGAGCTAATGAGGTCTGTTCTGCCTTCAAATCTGTCAAAAAAAGAAAGTAGAGCGAAAGTCCATTGGTTCAGGCGAACCAGGCGTTACAAGGTTTCACTAGGTAAGTTGCTTGAGGGAATCTAAACGATCACTACTCTTCTATTAACACCTTTTCTTCTAGAAGGTGAGTTAGGGTGAAATGGTCCGGTGGTGTAACTGGTAGCACAATTGCCCGGAAAGCAAGAGATCCGGGTACGAATCCCGGCTGTAGCGAAACGTTTTGTCCACAACTCAGCATTCTTGTAATAACTCTTCACTTTTTGCACCTTCCTATTCCTCCTACTTCTTTCCTATCACTTCTCTCTTTGCATTCTATATTGCGGACAAAAACCCAAAGACAGAGAGTTCGACGTCATCGAATTCTTGAAATGGTGTCAGAGGGTGCAGAGCGCTGATTAGAATATTATTACATCTTTTTTGAATCAGTTTTCATTTAGCTTCAGAATGAAGGTACCAAATCGCTAGAAGGCAGAGTTAATGATGAGAATGGGGCCCATTAGAAATCAAGCTAAAGATGGTCAGCAGTGCAGGGATGAAGAAAAATTATGGTAAACGGCCCAGAACCCAAAAATGGGACCTTTGCTTATTGGTTTTCGCATTGATGCGATTCATATTAGTGTTGTCCATTTTAACGCCAACGCTTTCATTATTAGTGTTGTCCATTCCAATGCCAACGCTATCTCTGCTAAAGGGCTAGAGTCAGACGGCGAGAGAGTGGGCGTGCCGCGGCGCAGGAATGGCTCTGCTAGGCCGCCCGGCGCAGTTTTTAGCTGCGAAGTGCCCATCGTCCTGTACTCTTAAAGGGCCTTGCCTGCCTTCGACTAGGTATATTGCTTTTTTAGACTTCAATCATATCGTGAAATCCTCTTTTGATGCTTTTTTCTTTGATATGAGCCGTGCAATCGTTTCCATTCGTTATCGTCAAGTCCTGTCAGTGCTTGCATGGTCTATGAAATCACTTCCAATAGCCAGCAGATGTGTTCAGTGTCCTCATCTTCACAACTACTGTGTTATGTAGAAAAATAGATACGCATTTGAAGGCTTGCATGTTTAGGAAGCGACTACCATAAGCACTTCAAAATATTCAAGGTGCACAGATACTTTATCACCGTTCCATTTCTTTGTGGAATTTTCTCAACTGGACTGGTATTATTTGTTTACTGACATTTTTGTTCTCTTCGAGTCAATATTGAGCGCAAAGGAGGAGAAAATAGATTAGGTAGACCAATATTGTGACAGCTATAATATTGTGACAGCTACCACCTCCTGTGTGCGATTAATGCAGTCGCTTTTTACCGTGTCATCTCCACGGTTCTCTCAACGTAGACTTCACCTACAAATGTGACTCTCATTAGGTATGTAGGAGTTACATGTACGTGTTAATGGCGCGATTGTAACCTTCATTTTCCCATATTTAGCCCATTCGTGACAATGGCAGTCACCGGTGGCTGCCAAAGATCTCACTCGGGACAATGGCATCGGCTCCTGTTTCAAATGGAATTTGGAAAGTTTTCTTCCATGGAAAAGAATCTTCATACCCTCATTCATCTACGCCAGCCCTGGGCAGGGGAAATCTCCATCCACTCAAATTTTATTGAAGAAAAATCTCCTGACTCTCCTGCTATTGCGCAATCCCGCGCGGTCGCGAATGGGTTAAAATACTCGGAAGTGGTATCAGAGTCCTCACGGAAAATATTATATTAATAAGCAGTGTCTTGTAGTTCACGTGTTTTAATTTTTCTTCTCCTGTGTGAGGTTTTTGGGTGAACTCGATGGCAGAAGAAAACCATAAAATCATAATCGACGTCGAAGTTCTCTGGAGGGAGTTTGAAGATTGTTGAGCAAGGTAGTTCATAACATCATTTGTGGTCATGATGAAGAAATTCATAAGGCGTCCATCACGCTCATGAAGTGACTTTTTAATAATCAATATGTAGGCGCATTAAAACTAAGCCTATATGTGCTAGTGCGTTCTTTGCTGGGAAATAAAACCTCTCCGTCATTCGCAGGCCGTGGTGCATTTGAGCTGCCCCCACAGTTTGTAACTCTTCCCAGGTTTTAATTTAATTATTCGTTCTCGTCTCACTCGCTGCGTTATACTCTTGTTCATCTACATCTCCTTTTGGTCTTTTTCATCTCAAGCATAACGTCAGTCCTTTTTCATTCTGAAATAGGGCTGGGCTCCGTTGAAAGGTCTGTTCGCTTGCCACCAACCTTATCCTCTTCTTAAGCGTTGTTAGCATACCTATCGATGACCAAGATTTCGACATTAACAGATGAATCGTTCCAGAAATCGTTGGCATGTCTCTCATTCAAAAGACTTTCTGCCCTTCTTCTCGAAGTTTTTATAGCACAACCTATTCTTTACAAGTACTTGTTGACACAAATACAGCAAGCTCTCTACAGCAAGCTAACTGATTCGTGAATTAGAGGGAGACGAAATCCTTTGTCCCTCAAGTAATCACACTTTCCTGGAGAACGTCATCAGAGTATGTCTAATATGACTGTAATTGTAGCTGACGTAGCGTCCCTGTGGTGGTTGATTGGAAAGGCTTAATTCCCCTATTCAGCGCTTTCTGTGATTCCTCGAACGTCTTGCCTGAAGCACTAGAATGAAGAGGTGCACGGGAGTTCAAAGGGCAGCTCTCAAGCCTTGAACCATGTGTAGGCTTTGAGGTAGACGAGATGGCCGGAACTTCAATTCCATCTCAACGGCTGCTTCTCGAGTGCCCATCCTTTCCTTACTTTGTCCTAAGCCAACAATTCCTTCGTAAATCTTCTTGCATACATACTTTGCTGCGCCCACCAAGCTTATATTGAGCATGTAGCCAGTTATTCTCTCGGGGGGCGCGGGGGGAAGTGCTTACTATCCCACTAAAGGTTTTTTTTAGTAAGTGTAGTGACAAGTGGCGCGCTCACCACGCGAGCGGTCCGGGGATCAAATCCTGGGTCGTGAGTCGCCCGGGCCAACCAAGCCTTCCATCCCTCCGGGGTCGGTTAATTGGTACCAGACTTGTCTGGGAGGATAAAAACACTGACTTGTACATCGGCTGGCCCCCGCAAGTCATTGTATAGGCCACATCGCATTCAAACGCCACTGCGAATGTACAAATGGAAGTAGAATGCGTGCCGCATCCAAAAAGGGATTGATCAACGGCAAATGCTTTATCCTTTATCCTTTTATCATTCTTTGCTTACACACCTTTGATAGATCTAAACTAGCGGCATGATACTACGAAGTAGTCAATTATTTTGATTTCTTGGTTATTTGGCATTGTTTCTATTTGTCATTCTTTCTTAATTGTATTTATCGAAATTATTCATCTGTTATCAATTTTTATCTATAAACTGTTGTCTAATTTTTTACATTTACTGTTATCTACTTTTTTTGACCGCTGCTCGCTATTTGATCTTTTTCGAGGTTGAAACAAGATTCTCGCCACAATATCATGTCCATGGTAGGATTGATGTGCGTATCTGCTTGTCCTCGTTCCTTTTCTGCGATTTTTTCAAGGCACTTTTACCATTCTGATGAGAAATAACCTTGCGCGTGTGCACGGGAAAGGATATTTTTTGCTACGTTTAGCATTTTCTTAAGTTACAAAGTCGTCATTAACTTTTTTTAAGAAACATCATATATTTTGCACTGATAGAACTTTGATGAATTATTAGCTACTGATAAAACAGACGGCAAAAACTGCAGAGGTGCTCAAATAACTGCTGCCCACAATGGGTTGAGTAGTGATCAATCAGTTCTTGTGGAACGCCTATGGAACAGTTTCTGTCTGCAAGAGGCCTTTTTTGAAGAGTACCTGACTGTCTTTCTGGTACGGGGTGCTCTTTCGCGCAGTGACTGTTACTGAGAGCAAATGTTCGTAAGAATGGAAGTGTAGTTCCAAGGAATGCACATTTTGCGAGCAATTCTACGGTTGGTTCAGATAGGCTTCCTCTGTCTTTGGAAACGATTTAGTCTGCAAGTGTTTTGAAGAGGAAAAAATAATTAAAAGTCGTACAGACTGGCATTCTTCGAACATTCTTGCCGTTCCTCAAAATGCTTGACTTGTTGCGCGGCTCCATTTCGCCCCCCCATTTTTCATTTATTCTGCCTCGTTATACACCTCAATACTTTACTAACTCATATGTATCGATGAATACTCTGCTTGTATAGCAATTCAGTTATTTTACTGCCAAGTAGTTTTCTGTTACCTGCCACGAAACCGGTTTTGGTAGCTCGACAGTGTTCGTTGCTGACAATGCTTCCACGTCCAACAGTGTTCGTGGCTCGACTATCTTTAACCAAAATGTTCTTCAGGGAACTTTTAGTTACTCGCTGAAATGTGCTTGACGCATAACCTATACGTTGTGGCTTAGTATATTGTAAAATGATTGCGATTTTCATCGCCCCACCATTATGACGCGGTCAGCCGCCGAAGTCCACTGACTGTGTTGTCGTCAGCAGTTTCCTTATCGCAAATCGCTGGAAGTTTCTTTTGAGTCTGCCTCTGAATTTTGCTCTTTTTTGTGCGGCTGTTTTCTACCCATTTATTCAGTTATTTTTCTGGACACACTTTTGTCACCCATTTCTTTACATTTTTTGATGCGTCGCTGATCTTTTGAGCTCGAAAATTTTCGGAGTTGGCGTATTTTTTTCGCTTTTTCAATGGATTGATTTCTAATTTTTCTATTTCATTCCTAATTTAGGGTCAAAGTGGCCGTTTTAACGGCCAATGCTCGGTTTCGTGAAAGGCGTCACATGTCTAGGTCTGTCAATATTACTTTTTTATGCGATTCACTTTTCCGACATACAAATTGGTACTATATCAAATTTGACTGCGGGGTTTTCCCCGTCGTTATTTATTTTTCAATTAGGTGTGATTATTTCAGCGATATGATGTCCACCTGAGTAATTATATTCCAGAATGAAATGAAGTCATCGCGATCACGTCCTGCCAACTCTACAACCATACCGTCTCGATGTACTCGTGTTGGTGGCGGTGAGAAAGTCATTGCCAGCATACGACCGATTTTGCCATGGATGGCTGGCTCATACTGTGAGCTATGTCTTCTTTATGGTTTTCAATGATATTGAAAATTTAATGGTATTTTTTACTGCCCCACTCCTGATACTACTACTGATCCAAAACTGAGCCGGATTTCTATCAAAACTTGTCCAAAACTACGGATTCGGCCAGGCAGGATGTTGTCCACGAAGGCAGTTCGACCTGTAGAACCCGATAGTCGTGTCTACGTAATGTAGCGCTCAAGACAATTTTCTAACCATACCGTTAGTCATGCACGAATTTCGTTTAATCCGGCTCAGTTTTTGACGCTTGGGCGGTGAAGGTGATGATCAGTGCCTTTTTTACTGCTTTCTAAGCCTGAAAGTTCATAAGCTACCAGTTAGTTGCATTTCAAAATGCTAAGCGAGATTGAGAAGAGGCTTGAGTAGAAGATATTGTTGTATTCTTTCTTTCCGTTTAGCAAGCCAGTGACAAGAGCTAGAGCATTCGGCTGGGATGGCCATTGGGAAAGAATTCATGTAGCTTAAGCAATCTTTGCATCGTTATGTTCTCGGCTGGTCACTACTACACTTATCTTCTTATCAGGAAATCGTTACCGTAATTATCGCCACCTTTCTTCTGCAAATCCTGGGCCCCATATGCAATCCAGCGTCTCTGCGGCTCTGAATCAAGTTAACTGCATGGCGTATTCCGATGACGTCAGTCAGTAGCAATTCTTGTTCCATTTGTCTCTTCTATATTTGGGAGCCAACTGCGGAGTTGTTATGACTACAAGGAAGCGTCATTTCAGTGACCCCTGGGTCCAAGCAAATTCGACTTGTTGAACCTTCCATTCTGGTAGATTAGGCTTGATAGCAGAGGTTCTGGGAGCACTGAACCTTTTCCGAGCATTAAACGAGTTTTGAAGTCATTGTGTTGGCAGAGGGCGCGTTCAAGTATTTTTACAAATCTGAATAGATGTCGAATTCATGGCGCATCATACCTTTCATCCGTTTTACCCTCTTGCACATCCTCTTTCCACCGTGCTTAAGAGTCCTATTCCCCCATCTCTCCAATGCCTTAGCAAAAAAGTAAGCAAGCCCTTGAGTTTAGCGTTTTGCCGGATTCCTTTCTTTTTTTCATTGCCAGCCCTTCCCGCACTGATACTCTCTTTTTGTGTGCAAGAACCACTTCAATTTGTTCATGGATTGTGCCTTCGAAGCTCCACGTAGGCACAATACGGTCCAGATTTTCCAGAGCTGATCATCTCTCGTAGGTTCCATTTTGCGACCCCTCCTATCTTTCCGGCATGCTCTGCTTTTCACAAGCCATCTCAGATCTCTATGAAGAGCATTGCGAACCAATTCGCCGTTCTGCATTTGTCTAATTGTGGAACCAATAGTATTTTTGACGCTATCAAAAATACTATTCTCTTTATTTGACACGACTCATGGGAAGAAATCGCTGATAGTTCGGAAAGTGCAAGTTTGGTGTCCTTTTTTCAATTCCATGTGTCCGCTGGTTAATAGCGCAAAGTGATTACAGAGAGGGGGTAGCGCTTAGATTCGAACTGAAGAATGAAATAAAATGCTCAATTTATTCGAACCGAACTAAAGGCTTTCAATAATAGGTGATTGTAGGAAAGGCTGATTGAAATGATCTTGAAACCTTGTAAGGACACCAATTCGAAGGAAATAGATTCAGAAGCTCAGCAAGAACATTGTCGAAGAGGGAAGACCCAGAGTGTTCTAAAGATTCTTAACCCCTGTGGGATGCGCCGTGCACTTGTTTCATCGAAAACCAAAGAAGTGCTTGGGTGTAAGTATTTCCATTGCAAACCACCATTACAAGCGTATTTTCACTCCCTTTTTTATTTCTTCTCACTCATTCCTAATTGAGTTTACTAATACAGATAAATAGTTTTAATGTAATGGCGAATAGCTGCAAACCTGGGACATCAATAGTGTGAAATAAAAAAGCGAAGTCTCTGTGTGCTGTGAGTGTTCAAGTGACGCACGTGGTGTAGCGAACGATGGACAGGGGTGAAAGGCAGTGATCACGGTGGCTGGAGAGCGTTGCGTTCTTGATGACGTCAGTGAATGTCATTGGTCGGAGCGAAGTTAAGAGGCCGTCGTAACCATGCCCCCTAACGCACTTGTGGGACTAATCCACCAATTACCTCCAATCGGCAGTCGTATAACATCCCCTAATGCAACTTGGGCGGAATATATGCACCATTACCCAATGACGTCAGAAAACTGGTTACCATCCTCTAACCCTCGTGATTCTGCTTTAGAATGATAAATTAAATCGTGTTTACGTTGTTCTTCAATAAAATTTAAGGGCTACCATTGTTGCACTGCGCAACGATCTCAATGGGTCAGCATTACAGTACATTCGACTTACGTGAGTTTCATTTTCTTGAATTCCTTTTCTTGCATTTTTAATGTCTAGGGTATTTATACAAGCGAAGCTTATGGGCGAAAACTCCTCGGATCCCAAGCGGGATTCGGATCCGTTCTTCTATTTATTTATTTATTTATTATTATATTCATGCGTGCAGTTGACGCGCCTATAAAAAGAAACTAACAATAGAAAACACTTGGTCAGTCAATGAGGACGGTAGCCTAATATCACGAAACTATTAAAAACGGCCAGTATAAAAGGACTACTGCAACCTATTCCCTTTCCTGCATTCAAAGAGATAGCAGCACGAGGGAAAATTAGCACTGCTGACCCTCTAGCGAGGAAGCTAAGGAAGACCTCTCAAAACTTGGGTGACTTTGAGTGTAATCCAGGTACCTTACCTGCACCAGTCGGCAATGGTGCCCATAGCACTACTATAGGCCGGCTCTCCGGCCGGGCCGGGCCAAATGGAACTGCCTGAACTTCGGGAAACGAGTATTTTAACCGACGAGTCGTATCTCTTGTTTCTCAAGGCAATGGGAAATTTTAATTCTGCTTAAAGATGTTTCGCCCGTAAACCAGCCTCTTCGATAACGTTTGCATAAGCGAACGTCGGCCAAAAACTACAGTTAACAACCAACGGTGACATTTCAGAAGCATGTTTGACGCGTTCAGCCCTTACATCTATAAGAACAAGATAGGAGTGATCGAGATAAGTAGAGCGATGAAGTTACACAGAGGTTTGTCTCCGACTGTTTTTTACCCTTTAGTTATCTGATTGCTATTATATTCAAACAAGGAACCATCACAGTACCACCTGCAGTTATTATTACAAGCAATTTGCAACTTCTAACTCTCTTTCACTTCGAAGCAGGGCTGGTAAAAATGTGAAGTAGTGGTCGTACTCAAAATATTTAGCCCGTACTTATTTAGGCCTTTCTTTGGCTCTTTCATTGTATAACACACTAGAATTTGATTTTTTTTTCTCATTTTTTTACGAATGGCGTCAGAACCGTTCGAGGAGCGTGCCTGTCAACGAAATCATCAATTCTTCGGATTTTGCAGCCGTTTCATGTGTCGCTATCAACGTGGCGTCCGGAAAAGGACACGAGCCAGTCGAGTGAACCAGGACTCGCTGTGATCGTTGCTTTACGTGGGAAGCGTAATTACCGCGCGGGATACGTACACAACATTGGACGCGCGCCTAGCACCATAAATGGCGCTGGTTGTGACGAACTGCCGAAGCCTTGCCGAGTCTATACTGTAAATGAGAGCGGGACAGGGTCATCCATCCGCTAAATAATTTCTACAGCGGAGTTGAGAGACATAGTTTTTGATAAGTTTGTATTTGGCCAAACATTATTCACTATAGCATTTTGCGTATGTTTATGTGGAAAGCACCGTTCCTCCCTACCCCTCCTCCTCCCTACCCTATCACTACACCTTCCAACGCTGGGGACGTCGAGGAAGTTTGGAGGTAGTGCACCTGATTAATGCTTGCTAAGATCACGACCTCTCCAGGAGAAGTGGGCTCCGAATTTCTCCCGACGCATTGATTGACTTGGGAGCTGGACTGATCCAACCGCGAAGACTCACCTCCGCCTTATTTGGTGGCTTCTATTAGGGAAACACCATAAAACACAGCAAACCAGTTTTCATAATTGTAGTTTTTGTATCTGCTGCAGTCCAAACTGTGCGTATTAATTTTTGCCTAATAATAAGAAAGAGAGAAGGATAAGAAATTGGGACCTGCTAAATTGAAAGATTTCTTTATTTTTTAAAATTCAGGGACAACTCTTTCTACGATCACCAGTTTTGCATTTTGTGGTTACATTTCAAAGTAGAACCTTGAGTTCTACCTATCCAAATTATTTGGAACTCGAGATAATGCCAGCGGTAACGTCTTGATGTTGGGACGTTTTGAAGCAGTTTCACTTGACTTTTGTACAATCTTTCATCGATCTCCTTTTTTACTGCTTGACCACGATGTTTCTGGAATTGGGACCTCACTTTTGCTTATAACTTTGTCATGCTTTCTCTGTTGTACCATTATGTTTGCAACGCCCCTGATGCGTTAATTTTTCTTCATTTTGTAGATCTACGGCTCAACGTTGAATGGCTTTGGCACTCGTTCTTGCGATGTCGACATGAGTTTGTCGTTCCCTGCTGGTCCACCGAACGGAAAAGTGGTTATGGGCGGAGTGGTGTGTCCGGATTTGGTAATGCGAGAGGTGGCCAAGGCGCTAGTAGACTATCCAAACGCACGTGACGAACAGTACATTTGTGCAAAAGTGCCAATCGTTCGTTTTCGCGGAAAGGACATGGATATCGAAGCGGAGTGAGTTGAACTCTTGTTTTTATATTTTGTATTCCGTAGGCCTGGAATGACCCTGGTCGTTGTGAGACCGCCAAATTTCTCGTTACCGTTCGCGGGCTTTTACTGGCGTATTTCGCTTCATTCGGATGTATGCGAATGCGAGTAAGAGGTTCTCGTCACGTACATGCAGCAGCGAATTTTCGATGCGTGTCCCATCACTCTGGTCAGAAAGAAGGCTTTGTTACCTCGCCTTTTCCTCTCTTCCCTCACAAATCCAGATATTCGATAGGTGGTCTCCAGTAGCTGGATGGGATTCTTGAAGATCCAGCAGGGGAAAAGCGATGCAGGTTCACCGAAACTTCCTCCATCAAGTCAACCTTAGACGGCTCGGAGTGCGATTGGCTCCCTCCTAGAATACCTGGTGACATGAAATCAAAGCTCTGGACCTTTATCCATGATCTATTTATTCATCTATTGCAACTAGAGTCGAACTTTTATTTTTGGAGGAGAGGGGTGCTGTTTGGTAAGACGGGCCTTGCGTACGGTCCCTAAAACTTGTCCAATTCGTTTGGTGACTTTACCTCCTCGATCTATACGTCCATTGCCACTTACAGCGCGATAATTGACTTCTACTGCGCTTCACCGTTTCAACCTCAGGATCCTCTCCCCCCATCCCCCCTCTCTGCCCCGCTTCTTACGTGAAGGCAGTTGAAGTGTAAACTTTGTAGCGTCGCATCGTATGCGCGCTCTTCTTCTTGATAGGAGCTCGTCCATGCTAGAGCCTTCATTTTCTAGGAGGTCGATTATTTCGTGATATTCTGAAGAAACCCAAGGCCGATCAGAAATCAGCTATACTTACACGCTTTCGTCTAAATAGTTGCGTGTTCAAGTTCCTGTAGGGAAAACTTGTGGTTTTCTTTGTGGTTTCTGTAGCCATAAAGAACCTTTGATTTCCAAATTCACAGCAAGCAAGGATTTTTTCAGCATCAGCTATCGTAATGATTTGGCCTTGCACACCAATAGCCCATTCTGCGCAGTACTGTAAGTGGGACGAGGATCGTCTGCCCACACTAGGAGTATGGGTGAAGACGGTTGGTTACAGTATCCGTGCTATTTCTCGACGTTTCTAGGTGTATGATGGTGGCTATTTCAGTGGGCGAAACGCTGTGGTGTTGGTGACGCATCCAAAGGGTCGCTCTCATCGTACGCGTGGATTCTGATGTTGATACATTATCTGCAAAGAACTGAGCCCATCAGGATGTTACCGTACTTACAGTTTGTGAGTTTTGTATTTCTGTGAAAAAGTCAAAGGCCGATCTAATTTTGAGTAGAGAGAAGGTGTTCGAAGTGTCGCTGGAACAACAGCTCGTTTAGTGAGATAGGACTAGGCATTATCCGGTTTATTTCCATGGAAAACTATTCGCACTCATCCGGATGTACCGGGTGCCGCCACAAAAATTTGGCGCTCATTGTCTGTATAAATTCAGGGAGTGCAAAATCCTACAGATGGCCAGTATGTGAACGGATGGAACGTGGATTTCTGGAAATTTGTGGATGTGAGGTTTCCTTTGATTTCAGCTTACTCTTTAATAAATGCTATAAGGTGTCCCATAGTTGACTTATTTGATTTCCTTTTTTGTGTCATCTTTTTGAACGTGAAGTATGCTCTGGTCGAATGGTGATCCGTGGTTGGCGGAAAGGCAGAGACGCAGACGGGTCAATGGTCAGCAAATGTAGGTCGTAGCGCGCGTGCTATGAGATTGTAAAAACGCTATTTAGTACATTCCATTTTACAATTGATGCGAAATCACTACGTGTACGGCCTTGGCGTCCGTTCAGCTTGACTCGTTCGGCGTTCATCACACCCTTCTCGGCGCGCAGACGGGAGGGCTCCTGTCGGGATACCAAGTATGCTGATATCTGCAGGTCGGCATCGTCACAACGTGGGAAATTACGTCGTAGAGTTCGTTTCAGGTTTTGGATTACTTCTCCAATCACTTCCAGTACGACGCTCATGTAACGTTGTCCATGTGAGTCGTCTGTCTTCTGTTTAATGATCAGTTGTTTACTTTGATTTTGGCAATGTTTATATTTTTCCAGATCATCCAAATTAACACACCTGGCCAAGTCTCAAAGGTTGGCAGATGGTATCGATGTCCGATGGTGATCCGAGATCCTTTCGAACTTGATCACAATCTTGCACAAGGAGTCGATGATGACAGTAAGTAAAGTATTCAAAGCTTCACAACCTTTACACTTCCAGAACAGTCATGAAATATTCCGCCATCTCCCAAACAAACCCGAAACAGACTAACTTTCGAATGGATTTGTAGGAAGAGGGGTTCTCTCGAAGTTTGCGGAAATGAAAGCTGCTTTTGTTTTTCGTTCATCCTGGACCTAGACATATGCCAGTAGTTGTGATGTATTCATGTGTAACTGTAGTAAACTGACGTCGAAGAGAGAAGTGCAAACAGGTGAACCGATAGAGCATTCCTCGTAAAAGCGGTGGGTGGCGTTGCTAGACTCACCAATGAAGGGATCCTAATGAGAGCAGTTGAAGAGGGTTTTTTTCCGCAGTCGGAAAGGGGAGAGGCTCAATTAGGGGCTTTCTAGATTTTTTGTAATTCATAAGATATTTCTACGAGTTTTATGCAAATTTACTTCAAATTAAATTTGCTAATATCATCGCTCCAATTTTTTCTCAGCTCTAAATGCAGTAAACATATACTCTACCCGTCCCAGCTTCGCTTAGGGAGGGACACCCCTAGGAGTCAGGTATGGTGTCAAGTAAGATAGGAGCAGGATCTGGAGGCGGAGGACCCCGCATGGGGGTCATATCAGCCTAAGGCCTCGTCGTTGCCTCACCCTGGTGATGAACTCTGTTGAAGTGGCCAGAGTGCGAGCTAAGGAAAGTAGGGCGATCACAGAGGATGTACTGTATGTGGGTTGAAGCTTGATTGAGCACTCCAATGGTATGAATATGTTTGGTTTTTTTGGGACCAATAAACCATCAGGAGAATGGACTAAAATGGGAGTACGACATTACTGGGATGAATGATCATAATACTTTCAACATTTCTTCGCTATTGCCTTCTGCTGTGCATTAGATAGAGATGAAAATGAGCAATATTTAAAAAAGAATAGATGGTGGAGTTTGGGGTACCCGACAGGAGACCCTTCACGCGACAAGAAGGCAGAGACGCAGAGGTGTCGGCTGACGAGTAGCAGTGCATATTGCGTAATATCGTGCTATATCACATATATTAATATTATATACTACATATTATATTACATTCTGTTTGACCACCTGTGGACCACCATTACATGTGCATCTCCTCAAGTTCTTGTTGTTTACTTTTTAACAACCAATAACTCAGCAGTAATATTATTATTACCCAAGCACTTGATAGTTTCTCTGCTCGGGAAAGTTTACTGATAACTTTTTCAGAACAGTGGTAAATAGAATTAAAGATAACAATCTTTTTTTTGTGGTAGCTGCCGTGCGAAAATTTCGAACAGTATCAGAATATTTGACGCATCTTTAAAAGTAAACTGATCAATTTTACGTAACTTTGAATTGTGATGTCAGATCTGGATTTCTAGTGTTTCAGTGTTCCGCTACATTCGCACATGCATGAGGCATTCTCGAGCTGTGTTCATGGATAAAAATCTGCGTGCTGACTTTCTTTCTACGAAGGGCTTTCGAAGAGGACCATTCGACACCATTCGGATGTCGGACGATTTGCTCCGAGAATATGGCGTGAGTTGCTGCTGAACTTCCTGAATTTTACTCATAGGCATAGGCCACGTTTTCTTAAATGTGGTTATAGCGGTCGAAAATGAAAGTGGACGGGCGAAGTGGATTACCCTGAAGGAGAAACAAGAAATCAGTCAGAATGGGGACCTGGTCTTTCTGGTGGTGGAAGGTTTTTGAAACAGACAATATCAGAGGGAGTACGCGCCAAGGCGAGAGAACAAAAGAGGAGAACATAGGGGTGGGTGAGACGCAGGCAGCAAGGTGGGTAGATCGAATACATCGTAAGGAGCAATGAAGGCACCAACGGCAAAACCTAGCGTCCTTTAGTGCTTTCAAGTCGCGAAAGCGGCACAGCTCACACCTTCGGGAATATCTTCATCGTTTTGAAACGAATATTAACCTTTTCTTCTGTTTTTTTTCCATTTCATTCGATAAGGTTTCTTCTGCATCATACAGTAGGTTTCTTTCCAATTTGCTTGATAAGATTCCTAAAATTTCACTGAAGTCCCACGCGGCCGCAAAACGTGAAACATGCGCGGTCTCCAACGTGACAAATACACATAATTGCAGGTGCATCTTCTTCATGCATGTGTACCGGTACAACAGCCTCCGGTACGTCAATTTCACGGTCGGGATCGGACAATGAGCTGTAGCACGAACACGAGCGCTTCGTAGATTCGACCTTCCAATAGCGATGCCATCAAAATTGCCTCCAGTTTTCTGCAAGGGATGGAGACGAGTTCCAAAGGATTTGTTGAATCCTTTAAGGGGCGAGTGTTATTGTATAAGCATTACCACAGGTATCATAATCCCATATACAGTAGAACAACCAAATTTCTCCAGTAATTTTTCCACCTTCAATTGTCGTAGTGTGGGTCTTCTTCTCACCGGACAGAATTTTGTGTCAGAACAATTTCAAAAGGAGAGTATAAAAGTAACGAAAAAATCTTGTTTTCTAAGCTTTTCAAAGTCAATATTCTGTCTGTATATTGAGTGAAGACCTACGCTTTAATTTTTGAAGGAGGGTGCGATAAGTTTCTTTTTTCGTTTTTGTATTCTTTATCAGTCTTTTTTTACCGACACGATCGTGCATTTTTTTAATTGCTTGCTGTTTTTATTGGCTTTCACGGGATTTCTCGTCGCTTTTTTTCATAACTTCTGGGAAGTCATATGAGTGTGTCAGAAGACACGGTGTAAGTATTGTATTATCCAAACAAGAAGTCGGAATCGTTACCGTAACAAGATGGCTAAAATTGGAAACGATTGCAGGGTTTCAGACTTGGGATATCACCTTAGAAAGCTCTTGGAAAGCTGCCAAATCAAAGAGTAATGGTAATGTTCACCTGAGATGCGCTGCCTAGCGTACCTTACCGCAGTAAATTGGGACTTTGGACTTTTTCAGGTTGAAATTTCACATATGTACGTCAGAGCTTTGAAAAATTTGAATGCGAGTTTTGAAGCTTCGATTTTTTGACTCCTGCAGGTCCTGTGAAATTCATTAGAATGGTTTTTAGAAGTGTTTGAACGGACTGTCTGGCCTTCCAATTTCGTCAAATGGAACGAAATGCAAAAAATGTGCGTTTCGTTGGGCTTCCGTTGCAATATTATTTGCGGAGTCAGATTGATGTTTGGCATTCGCTACATTTTTTAGTTACAGGTTTTTTTACAGGTGGTTTTCTCATTTCAATTTTTGACTCTCGGAGTTCTCGCAAATTTTGCCCTATCATCTCGTTTTTTTTTAAATCGCGCTGATGAATGGGTATTGCTTACTTGGTACTTACAGCCTGACTTTTCCACCTTTTTTCCTACTAAAATGACTCCTTCGACGAAATAACATATACGGTAACGATTCTGAGCTTTGACAGTTTTCCTGGTGTGATATATATCCCGTTGGTTCCGTGTAATACCTACATGTGTTAAATTTGTGCATTATGTGCTTTACTGCTCTTTGAACGGCCTTGTCATTGACCCATATTAGTGGTACAATTCTGTAGTGTTCGCAGGGTGATAGAAAAATAATACAAAAATAATATTTTCACAAAAAATGTAAATATTTAGGCGGTGTTTTTTTTATTTGGTTTTAACTGGCATAAGTAAGGTGATTTATGATTGACGATAATATCCTCAGATAAGGTTTCTCTTCATGATGTTGCCTAGGTGCATTGAAACCTCTTGATATGCGATTTCACTACCGTCATTTTGAGATCCATTGTGATGTGTGTATTTGTATTGCTTTTTTAAAGTGACTTTTCCGATCTGAAGATGACCGAATCCCATGCAGCCTTTGCGAAGCGGTTGCGTGATCGTAAGTGTGTCTCCCTTGCGTTCCCCTATTTTTGAATTTTTTTCAAAGTTTTGTTTTTCGAAGATTTTTCAAAATTGGAGCTATTGTTAGATTTCTCTTAGAAATGTCTTGATTTCTCTGAAGAAATATTGTGAATTCGGTCGCAGTGCCTCTTATGACGCTCAGATGGCTTGCGCGATGCGCTCGTGCGTGCGACACCTGTGATTGGTTGCTGGCCAGTGCCCACCAATCAGGGGTGACCGCCAAACGTGCCGCGCCTGAGGTCTACAGCAGTGGCTGCGTCCGAATTTAGTACAACCCAAACTTCTCATCGAACTACAAAAATCGTTTTTTTTTGTATACCAGTGATCCTTACCTCAGAATGTATAAGAGTTTATGAAACTATTCCTCTTTTCGTTTTTTTTTCTGTTTTTTTTTTCTTGTCAATAATTTTGTCCATAAAGATGAAGGGCAATCTGGATTTGTGTGTGATGTGTATTTGTCATTATGTATCTGATGTAGTATTTATTGAGCGTTTCGAAGATTGGGGTAGTGTAATTGTGAGAGGTGGGTTGGGGTGACTGGTTGTGACTCAATTGCGAGTTGGGTAGAACTTGAAAACGCTGGGTTTTTTCACGAAGTACCCCTTTTATAGTTGTGTATTCTCTATCATAAAGCTTTGTAGGTGGGTCCAGCAATCGTGGGTTATTGTCGAAAGGTCCTTCTAGAGGGGAATGGCTGTGCTTATTTAGGCCGATGTCAGACTTTGCGAATCGCGCGATTCGCTACTAGCGATTCGCGCGATTCGCTACTAGCGATTCGCGCGATTCGCTACTAGCGATTCGCGCGATTCGCTACTAGCGATTCGCGCGATTCGCTAGCGTCCGCGGTCGCGTTGCGGTACCAGCCAATTGAGTGATTCACTGGCCGCGACGCGACCGCAGACGCTAGCGAATCGCGCGATTCGCAAAGTCTGACATCGGCCTTAGAAATTGAGCTCAAGGGGATGCCAAGCTGCTGTGTAGAACACCGAAAGATGCCTCAATGGCTATAAAGCTGTAACGAAATTTGCTTGAATTTTTCTTCCCAAGGTTTATCTCTGAACAAGACGACTTGGATTTGCGGATTAGATTTTTCGTAGTGCGTTGCTCACGATATGCATCTCACTAATCCGACGTGGGTTCATCATGAAGGTGAGACTTTTACTCTGAGACATCTTCCGTTTCCTTTTGACAGTCATATCAGTTTCGCATACCGGCAGTTTTAATGTTGAATTGTTACAGGTGGTGCAATCTACTCTGTGGACATCCATCCAACAATGGATAAATTAGCC
>MU883053.1:0-11010 GCA_036418205.1 Ostertagia ostertagi
CAATTTACTCGCCTCGGTCTTCAAAAATGAAGTACATATATGAATTTTGGTGCGCCTCCACTCAAATCAACTCCGCGAACGTCGTTCGACCATTGAATTTCAATGCTTACACTCTTTAAGTAGACCATCCTTAGGGTTGGAAAAGTGTCGTTTGATAGGCGAAAGCTCTGCTGTGTGAAATGTTTGCAGCACAGTTTCAGTTAGTGTAGTTTCGTTACTTCATCTTGCGCACGGTTGGAAGTGTAGGATTGGATTGAGCAACTGTGGGGAGAAAAGTCGGCGCTACCGAACCGTTAAGGACTTTTGGCCCTCACCTGGGTCGCATCGTTGTTCTGCTATGATTCCCCAACTCGGAGTTGTTCCCCCTCCGCGATCACAGTATCTTTTATTTTGCTGTCTACATCTTACGTCTAGAGTTAACCAAAGTGTAAAGCAAGGAGGTTTCTATTCGACGTTTGACCGTTCCTTTCCTCTCTTCTCCACTTACGATTCACTCCACATCCTTAATTTCTAATTTGAATGGGATCACCATATCATCGATTTGGTCTTCAGCTTTGCCGTTGACTTGGACTCTTATTACCGCTCATAACAACTGACAATGTTTCAGTCATTTCTGGCATTCAACATCTTCTACTGGGGTTTCTTGGGAACCCCTGTGGGTCACATCCAATTCAAAAGTGGCCTGTTCAGCAGTTATGTGCAGATTTGATTCGATCAAAACCCTCTGTTAATCTTTGTCAATCTCCGATACCCGACCACCACATTGTTCTTCTGCGAAGCTTCCCCCGTCATGAGAAAGACATCTCAAGTCACGACTGCACAGCGTATTTGTCGTGGATTCCGCCCAAATGCTCAGCTGATATTGCTACTTGCCTCTACCCTTCTTCAGCCAAATTTGAGGAAAAACAAGAAATCGTGCAAAATAACCTGATGAGTGTGTTGTATTCAAAACTTCAAAAAAAAGGGAAAAGTGTTCCAATGAAAAGAAATCAGAACATTTAGATTGAGCGAAAAATGCCTTCAGAAGAATACATAAGATTTAGCAGTTCCATAAAGTAAAGAAAAAGCATTGGAAGTAAAGCATTCAAAAATGCGCCACAAAAAACAGTGCAGACTTTCCGAACAACTCAATACTTTCCTGAGCTCAAGGAGAATATGTCCGCCTAGAAAATCAAAAGCAGGCTCTAAAGTATCGAATATTTCATCCTACATCTGTTCGAGATTTTGAAGAGTACATCAAGAGTCATGGCGCGACATTTAAGCTCAGTGATCTACTTGATTTCTCTACTTTTCAAGATGTAGTCATTCTTAGTTCTGTCTCGCCGATTTACTTAGCACCTGAGAACTACCGTCCCTTTCCAAACGATCACATCCTTGAATTGCAATATGTGACCCATTTTTCAAACTAAGAGGACTCAGCGGATTGTCACAGCTACGCCGATAGCATGAACTGCTCAATATCTGCTATCAAGTTATCAAGTCCGGCAAACAGGGTTGTCACTACTATCAGCCCAGTACATGGACGTCCATGTCCTGCTGGAAACGACTAATCTCCTACAAGGTACCGCAGAATGACGTCTCAGCAGTCTTTGCCCAAACCGTTAATAACCTCAATGAAGGTATCTCGACTTTTCGAACACGACATAAGCTAATTCATCCTGACATTACACTTACCCAAGTTCCGCCTCAAACATCTTAGGTTAGACTCTCACAGAGAACAACTCCCAACGTCATGTGTGCGCCTGAGCCAATCCGCATTGTAATTATTCTTGCCATACGATGTCATCCGCTCAAGGTATTTTACAGAGGGAAACATCAAAAGATCAACGGAAGGTCGTTTCTAATCTTTGCCATTACCTTATCAATGAAAGGATGGTAATTATTGACATGATGCCGCCAATCGGTGAAAGGCATGTCACGAAATCACCTTTGGAGACAGAAAAGTGAGGTAATGGATTGGTACAGGCTACTCTGAGACGACATGACGCTTCAGGGGCAGTGGCGTCTTATCGACGGTGTGATAAAACGCCGAAATCCACTTCCGGTTCGCCGTTGCGCCTCTGTAGCAGACGTGGAAGGGAATGCAGTAGCAACGTGCTGGATACGATACGGTTATCGTTATGGTTCGCGTCAGGCCCTTCAAAGGAAGCGATCATGGATTCCACGCTGGATTTGCTACCCTCGCATTATCAAACCGATAAGGTCTGAGATAGATTATGTTCGGACGAGCGTTACCCCCTAGAAGATACGATATCATAAGATAAGGAGATGCGGCTGCTAAGAATAAAGTACACTCTAGAATGAAAATCGGACAATCACGATAACGGTATCATATCTAGCACGCACCCATTGCAGCCCTTTCCACATCGTTAGGCCCGCGTTCATAGTTCGCGACTCGGGAGATTAGGATAGTAGGCGACAGGATATTAGGATAGTAGTAGAGTAGGAGATTGCGCTGACAAGATTGGATACGTATCGATTGAAATCGCTGGAGAGTAGTAGATTGGGCGACTTCAAGCGAATAGATCAATACATATCTAATCTTGTCAGCGCACTATCCTAATCTACTACTATCCTAATCTCCTACTCTACTACTATCCTACTATCGTAATATCGCAATCTACTACTCTCCAGCGATTTCAATCGATACGTAATCTTGTCAGCGCAATCTCCTACTCTACTACTATCCTAATCTACTACTATCCTAATCTCGCCGTCATAGCATATGTTTCACTGCGCATATATCCCTAGTCCGGAGTCGCCGTATAATGTACGCGCCTAATAAGTCTTGGTTTTTGCTAACCGGAAGTGGATTTCGGCGCCTTATCACTCCGTTGATAAGGCGCCACTGCCACTGAAACTTCACGTGTTCTAACATTGGGCAGGACCCCTATCCACTCCAGTACACAGCTTTCCTTATCGTCCCTATGAGAATTATCGTGACCACTTCCTTTAAAGTAGGATTCCAAGATAGGTCGGAGATAGAAGAGGGGTAAATACACTAACAAGAAAGATGAAAGGCAGGCGATCCCTAACAAGAAAGGTGCCGGACGATGCGTGTTCAGCAGCGAAGAAGCGAGGAGTATACTCCCAACCGTCCGTTGGACAAAGTCCAACGAGGGGCCCCCTCCCCGCCCGACGGCAATTTTGGAGGAAGAAGTGGGCGGAGTTGGGCTTGTGTCGACTGGTCTCAGAATCAAATACTATAGAATCGCCCCCATGATGGCGATGGCAGGCGAGGGTGGTGGAGGATGGTCGTGAAGGGTTAACCCTGAGGGGGGGTCGTATCGAGGCCCTCTAGAAGGGGGAGGGGGTCGTAAAATTTTCGAAATTGGTCCAACGTGACGGTTGACCCCGCTAGCAGGGCTATAACGGGGTCGCTCGCGTCGTTACACCCACTCCCTCGCCGCCTGACTAGTCTTTTAGTGGCGAGGGTGTTAGCATTGATGAGATCGGCACTGATGAGAGTCGTATCAATGCGAAAACCAGGGCAGAGAACGTGTCCCATTTCTAGGTTGTGAGCCGTTTCTCATAGATTTTTCTTCATCCCTGCACTACTAATCACCTGTAGCTTTATATCTGATGAGCTGCCTTTTCATCGTAGATTTCGGCTTTAACACGTGCAAATGACCTCGAAGAGGAAATTAGCGGAAAGAAAAGGAGCCCCAATTCTCGGTCATGGGCCATTTTTTGGCTTTTCTTAATCACACCGCTGACCACCTCAGCTATGATTGCTAACAAACGGCCATTTCATTGTGAAAAACGTTATGTTCATGGTCGTAAATCTTTTCCGTCTACCGTTCGGTGTGGGCGATTTGTCTACTCCTGCCTCAAAGAGAGGCACGAACTGAGGTTCAGAGTTGTCGAGAAATGCCTCGAAGTTCTCCGTCGCGATTTTTCTTCTGCTGGAGAAGCGCTGCAAGTTGTCCAGGATCCAGTAGTCGGACGGGGCAAGGCTAGACGCGACGGTTGATCATTAGCCACCTCCGATTAACAGCCGCGGAAGGTGAGCCGGGCCACGCTGGGGTTCTTTATCTCCCAGCATCCTGTAGTCTGGAGGAGGGAACTTCAAAGGCACCAGAGCTTTGGCGTCAACTGAAAGACGGGAAGTCAGTATTGCTTCGATCTCCAAGTCGGTACATTCGATATATTCACAAAGAGACCCAGAAAGAGGCGAACTCCGCATGGGATTTGATCCTAGGAGACTTACGAGTGCGACACGGCGCCCCTACTTGCTGTTCTACCGTGACCTCTAAGCAAAGCAATAGTAATCTTTATCGAGCCAATCTTCATACCAGCAGCTTCACCTAAACGTGTTACAACATTTTGCGGGGGTAAATAATATATGGTTATCCCTCCCCTTCAAAAGCCAGAAAGTGTCGGGTGCAGACCATACACCACAAGTGACGACGGCCTCCAGAAAATGCAAATGTTTTTGCCAATGAAATGATTAACCTGTTACAGTTGTATTCTGATCAGTCGACACTAATTACAACAATCATTTACCAAAAATCAGCTATCACTATAAACCACTATTAACCAGATTTAGAAGAGGCGTCTTCATTTGGTGTTTCGTCTGTACCACACTTTTGCTTTTAAGGGGAGTAGCGTGAGAGGCGAAAGCCAGCGTGACAAAGTCGTACGAATCCTGAACATATCGGCTAGACCCTATCCCAACTTTGTCTAGCGTTAAGTGAAATTAGCCCCAAAACTTCTGATCGTGAAGGCATAGCATATAATGAACGACTTTTAATCAAAAGGTCTCTTCAGAAAGGGGGGTGGCATGTGTGGCAGAGCCCACGCCGACCAAAACAGATAACTCAGAAATTCCATTTTCTGCAGGGGAGGAAGTCCCCGGGTGCAAGAACTATTTCGCCTCCTCTTCACACTCACCTCGGGGCTTCTCCCCTGAGGAAAATCGGATTACTTCAGGTGGTATGAAACGTCGCACCTCATGCTCCTTCCCCTTACTCAATGAGGCCCTAAATTATCATAGACAAGACCCAACGTACGCAGGAATCCTGAAATCAACATCATAAGTTCATCCTGCTATTTTGTTGCCATCTCGAAATAGTCATACATACAGCATCGCTCGTCGACGACACCCATGCGCTGGAGAACACACAATAACTGCGTAGTAGCGTGTTGTACGTGAGCAACCATATACACTCTAATCGACGTCATGTGCGGCGAGCGACGCCGGTCGATTGCTGGCTCGAGTTCCTCGTAAACAATTTTGTGCGTAATTCTATCACGTGTCCTTTTTTTTCTGAAATTTGTTTAATTCTGACTTCGATATTCTGTGAAGGTTTTGTCTCTACCCGGACAGTTTTGCTTGCCTTCTCCGTTGCAGTTCAAATTAAGACATGTTATCTCTGGTTATTGATTCAGTGACCGTAATCTCGTACCTTACTCTATTATTGTCCGATGGATTTTAAGGCATTAGACTTACTTCAACATGCTATTGATCTAAAATAGTCATTGCTCTCATTAAACGTTCTCCATAACTTTGAACCTCCTTTTCATTTTGTACAACCTGTTGGTAGGTGATGGTGAAGCGCGGCAATGGTCTCTCTCCACAAAAAGATCTCCGTCGTTCAAGTCGTGAGCGGTCTATGGTTTACCGCAGTTTAGCAGAGAATGATCTCGCTGAACGCCATTTACGTGGCAGTTTTATGAAAAGTATAATTCGAACGGCGACGGCACAATTTCGTATAATGTATGCTTAATTTCATTCTGTCTGCATAATATAAGTCATTCAGACCATGAATTGTCCTTTAGCTATGTTGTAAATTCTTTCATTTGATTTAGAAAAAATATGAACAACTGTGCTCGAAACAACATTTCATTATCTATGTATATTGATTTTTTCATGTACGCAGATTCTGTTGCCTGAGAGGTCATAACTATAGCTATTCGAATCAAACTCGACATCTTTGATTACTTTGACTCTGAAACCCATCTCTAGGTGTCCACTATGGAAACGGATGAGTCAGGATTGGACATAGACTCTAGCCAATCAGCAAACTTATATCAGCTTTGTAATTACTGATTGATTTACCACGAGATATTCTGCCGTCTTATGAAGAAATTAAATAAGCCTATTACTTCAATCTTCGACTTTGTTCGTTCCGCTATTCAAAACTCATATGATGTGAAAAAAAGAAAGAAACAGAAAAATTAAATGATCGCGGACACGTAGTAGCATTAGTAGCCATACGTGAAGTGAATTGGTCAATAGTCAACATTCGGAATTTGGTGCTATCGTTGTTGGATACAGTATTTTACTGGGCAACCACCGATTCTCCTTTTGAATCGCGTTTTCGATGAAGATCGACGAGTTTTAGGCAAGTGTTCTTTGGGATAGAAAAGAAGCGCTGTTGAGATGTCCTAACAAATCCGCTTATATCAATCACGAATATTATTGCCACAAAAATATAGTAATTGAAGATTAATGTCACATAGTGTTGTCCCATTAGCGCTAACATTTCTTGTTGAGCTCAACTCTTCACAGGAGCTCATTCAAGCACAACCTGCTGCTGGCTACACGCGGTCTGGGAGAAGAATCGCAGGAAGCAACCATTACGAAGAGAGCGATTCTTCAGATGAACGCGAATATGAAAAAACGAGGCGAAGAAGGTAGCGTGTCATAAGTTGATCAAAAAGTCCGATTGCTTCAGGAATTTAGAGGCAGTTTCAGGTATGTTAAGGAAGTATACACTGAAGAAAGTGTGCGATCGCCTAGCCCCAAACGTGGATCAGTCAGGAGACGGGATCTGAGGGAAGTTGGAGACCATCATGAGGTAATGTCGCTGAGTTATCTGTATAGAAGAGAACTGATTTCTTCGGATTTAGGAAGAACAAAGTGCGCAAGGAGATCCAGCACAGTACGATATAGAAGCTGCCAACATGTACGATACAATCAAAAGGGAAAGGAAAACTATTAACGTAAGTCGCCCATACCAATATATTCATCAATTCTTATTCAGCTGCTTCTTTTAGTCCGACTTCTCTTCCTAACTCTCCAACCTCCATCAATGGAAATCATTCTAAAGGGGCTTCTGAGTCTGCTCGTAGTCTGCGTCATGCAAATAGAGAACGCATGTCGACAGGTGATGCCGTAAAGGATGAACCCAATGGTGAGGTGGAAGGAAGTCAATCTAGCGAAGAGGTCAGCTTCATTTCCATGTTCATGTTCAGTTCTGCTCACGAAAGTGGGCTATGTTTTCTGCAAAGTATTTGATCAAGAGGCCCGAGAGCAACGAATATTTTAGACCGACGAGGACGATGAGGAAAAGACGCCTGAACCTCGCCAGTATTCGCTAAGAAAATTCCGTCAGCCCGTTGATCGATTCGCGGCTACTGTGACCTTGAAAGAGAAGGAGAGCCATAGGTACTGCTTAGTGATTTAGTTTGGACCCTTTCATAGCTACAATGATCTCTGGATTCCATCTCACATATATTAGGTTCAGAGAAGAGAGAAATGAACGAACTCGTGGTCGATCCACAGATCGAAGGGATCGCAAAGCAAAACGTTCATCGAAACGGTATGTTCCTTTATTCCTCGGGAGTGATTTTTATCGTTCATGTTGCTCCTGTCTGCTTCGTTTTGCTGTCGTTGTGCTCATAAGGGTTTTCTCTTACTACGGAAACTTAGCTATGTTCATCGTAATGTTCCTTTGTACAAAAAACTTGGCTTTTTGAAGGCGCCGGCGCGACATGCGCAGTGACTCTTCTTCCACTTCGTCTAGTGGTAGCAGTGATGATCGTATCAGAACTCGTAATGATGATGTACGATTTGAACGACGAAAGGAGAGAAGCCTAGCGAAAGCCCGCGATCGGATATATGCCCATCAACCTCAATGGTATAGTATTCATCATCATCCTAATGAATTCTTGACAAGGAAATGTGAAGAGATGCAGTTTTGTGTAAAATTCCCTAGGTTTTGAAGCAGTTTAATTCCAGCGAAAGATTTAACATCGAGCCAAGCAGTAATTCGTGAACGCTTACGCCAAACAGGGGGATCATGTACAGATATAGACCCGATGAGCATTGACAAAGGCATTGGTTTCGAACAGGTTTGTTTATTACGTTTGCCGTATTCGTGAATATTCCATGATACTCCAGTTTAGGTGGGAGGCCTCGGGAGCACATATCCAATCGTTAAAAGAGGTTGTGCTGTTCCCGAATGTTATATCCTGAAATATTCAAGCATTAATATTACGCTCCTCCAAGGGGTTGTTTTTACGGCCACCAGGTATGTTGTCTTTTAGATTGAAGTTTCATGTTCCTGAATAAGAATTCAACTTTTGTTAGAATTAAAACGTTGCATGTGAGCGTACTGCTAAGGAACCGGAAAAACACTAATGGCTCGTGCTTTGGCGAATGAATGCTCCAAAGGTGGAAAGAAGGTTAGTGTCTGATACTAGGCGATTCTTCTTCTTTCCGCCTGTTTTGAGTTTTTCTTTGTTACAAGAGCCTGAGCATTTTTAGCCTGAGCATTTTTATAGTTTTACTGGTTTAGGTGGCATTCTTCATGCGAAAAGGTGCAGACTGTCTTAGCAAGTGGGTAGGCGAAGCAGAAAGACAGCTACGGTACGTAATACGATTCGTTTTTTTTTCTTTGTACGTTTGATTAATTCCGTGTTATGCCGTTACACTTTTTTAATCATAACTGTTGTTCTGTGGTTAGTTTTGATGAGCAATGGTAATTTAAGTGTGTTGTTCGACCAAGCATACGCAATGCGCCCCTCCATCATCTTCTTCGACGAGATTGATGGGCTTGCTCCGGTTCGATCGTCGAAGCAAGACCAGATTCACTCCAGTATTGTAAGCACACTATTAGCTCTGATGGATGGATTGGACAACCGCGGAGAGGTAATGGCACTGGTTGGCTTTTTGTTCGATTGAAAGCATGATTTACGGAGGCTTATCAGGTGGTGGTCATTGGCGCTACCAATCGTCTGGACACATTGGATCCAGCTCTCCGGCGTCCAGGAAGATTCGATAGGGAATTGAAGTTCTCACTGCCCGATGCGAATGCTAGGTAGGGTTCGGTATGAATTCCATCGGAGTTGTGTATGGTTGCAAGTTATCTATTCAGGAAACAAATACTAACCATTCATACAGCAAAATGGGGAGCTTGTCAACCTGATGAGAGCACGCTGACGTGGCTTGCGGAGGGAACCAGTGGCTATTGTGGTGCCGATTTACAGGTGTCGCTTAGAATTTTATTCTTTTTTCTTTTATTCTTTCTTTCTTTTCATTTTTGAATCTTAAGAGTTTTTAGTACCTTTGCACCGAGGCTGTACTGGTCGCCTTGCGGTATCGTTTTCCGCATATCTACATGTCAGAAGAGCGCCTCAAGCTAGATCCCTCTTTGCTTGTTGTTGATAGGAACTGTTTTACAACTGCAATGCGCCGGATCACGCCTGCATCAAGAAGGGGTAAGTCGTTTCTGGCATCTTACCTTAAAAAATCCTCACTATTCCTCAATACATATAGCTAATACTGTTGAAACAGTGCCTTAATTGCTATTTAATGTGAACCATTCAGATCTTTCGATCCCCTCTCGACAACTCGATGATCGAACTTCGATATTGCTGCTAAGCACAGTTACCTCATTATTGAACGTACGCATACCGTCAGGGTACAAAAGCTCACAATCAGTTCAAAACAGCTCAGCATCCGAATTGGAAAAAGTGGTTCGCGCTCTAGAACAGCCACCGTGTGTTCCAGCTGGTGAGCGAAATTTTTAGCTTTTGCTTTTGGAAAGGTTTCATGGGTTTTCTTTAGTGCGCCTGTTGATCTGCGGCAGTCCATCTCATCCTGACCTGGGTCAGACGTCCTATGTCTTACCTGCAGTACTCGGAAAGCTCGATCATCTCCCTGTGTTCTCTTTGGCAGTGGCCAGACTATTCGCTGATGGGAGGCCGGAGGTACTTTCAGTTCAATTTGATTTTTGTTTCAGTGAAATTTATCTGCACATTCTAGGAAACATTGGCGCAAACGATTCAGTCGGCACTTCGTTCAGCAGCCAATGGGCCGTGCGTTTTGCTTTTGCCAAGCATTGACCAGTGGTATGCAGTGGTTCCGCCGAGTGTTACACATATGGTATGTTTTATTACATGTTAAAAAATTATTTTACTGCTGTGCAGTGGTTCTCTTTGCTCCGAAGAGCGTTGTGCATTGTGGACGAATGAGAGAAATGAGGATTCACAAGGCTATTATAGCTCGCGACAGCACTCGACTCTATGCATGGTTTCACATCCATTCTGTTTCTGGCATCATGTGACCGTGCTTACGATTCTTGTTGCTCTGAAATCAAGGACCTGTTCTGTCCATCACAGAGTGTCAGGTAACCAAACATCCAAAAGGAGTGACTCGAAAAAATATTGTCCATTGTATTGTTGTTAAAGTGCCGTATTTTTCAGTCTTAGTCCACCTAAAGAACTTTACCGACGACACTATTTTGAACATATCATTGCTAATGCTCGGATTCCTCCGAAGGTTTTCGATCGTAAGCTTTTCCTTTCTGAAATTCTCGGTTTCTTATTCATCCAGCGTTTTCAGCTTCGCTGTATAAAGAACCAGAGAAAGCTGGTCCTGTGGACACTGCAATAGAACGGAAGCTGAATGAGAGAGAGGCAAGAGAGCTTGTCAAAGAGTATGAGAGTCAGCTCCGTCGATTCCGTATTTGGGCAAGGGATAAGCTAAGTGAGTGCCTTTTGCAATCTTTTATTGAAACGTTATTGATTTTCCTCTCCTACAGCTTCTCCTCTCAAGTATTAGACAGATTTTTTATTGACTGTCAAAACATCTTCCTAGGCGCTCTTCGGCGTGATCGTCGCTTCACGATTTTTGTCAAGCCCGTTGACGTAGAGGATGTCGAGGATTACTACGACGTTATAAAGAATCCAATGTGTATATCGGAGATGGAGGACAAAATCGATAGGTAAGTTACTGCAGTGCCCTGGCAAGATCAAATGTTGTTAATATTGTTTTCCACG
>MU883054.1:0-10389 GCA_036418205.1 Ostertagia ostertagi
ATAAGGGGAATCGAAACACTTCTCCAACACAAACACACTCAAACCACCCAAGGTCTCGACAGGCAGCTAAAGTCATAGCTTCAATCATTTCCGTACTGAGAGTGGTACCGTAATTCTCTCAGCTGGATATTTTATAGTCAACTTAAAGGAATCGTTCATGGAAAATTCGTTCATTCTTTCCCAACGTAAGTACGTCAGTTGTGATCACCGAAGACAAAACGAAGCTCCACGAAAGGATTTAGTTTTCCCAGAGAAATAAACATACGAAAACTACGTTCTAGGGACGGTCGCGGGAAGGTCGGGCGGAGACAGGGGAACGATGCGAAGAAGTACGCCTTGAGGCGGCCACGTATCGGGTAGCGCATTGGAAGAATCGGGTTGGGATTTAGAGAATAGAGACAGAATGATTGAAAGATTAGGACGCAGTAGAAAGAGAAATGTTATTGCATGGGTGTGGAAATGCCGAAAAGAGTTCCCAGCGAAAGCGCTTCGAGAAACAAGTTGAATAGTTCAATTCCACAACCTTTGTGACAGATGTACGGCGGGAATTTAAACGAGTATCAGTCCTTTCGAATTTTTGAAACTTCCTAAGACGCTATTTTTTCGTTTTAATTATTCTTATCGTGAATGATGGGTTTGAAGGCAATGATTTTTGGGTGAGATAAAATCATGATTCTCCCGCTATTCAAAGCAGGCCGTTCGTAACTTCTTTTCAGTCTTTTTTCTTGGAACACCCCATTACCTGCCGCATGCAATTATGGCACTTGGTGGACTCAAAGGTTTGGCCAATCTCTGCTGGAACTGAATGAACTTGGTCTGAGCTGGCGCTGCCGGAGATCACTTCTGCCTGCAATCAGTCCAACCTTACTCTTCAAAGTCAATTCAACATCGGTAGACTTTGTGCGCAAAGAAAGACATTTTCTAACGCAGACCAAATGATCCCTCCCTTGCTACCTAATTGAGTGCAGTTCTTTCTACAAAGCCCAACGGCTCATTCCGATTCCTTTTCTTCTACCTCACGAGGAATGCGATATTCTATAATAGTTTGGATATTAATCTTTCCAATACATGCGGCAAAAAGGTTAGTTATGTATCCGCGACCATGGGGAAGAAGAGATACATCGAAATTGGCTTGTGTTCGGAAACGGCCAGACAAGGTCAGAATTGGAAGATGAAAACAATCAACCAGAAGGGCTTTTTGCGGTCGAAAAGGCAGGAACTGCGTTTCGAAATTGACCACTCAAGTCAGAACGGCCACAGAGAATAACCACGTAGAGAAGAAGGGCAGCTGGTTAGTACGCATCGAAACTGACCTCGGAATAGAAATGTGCCACGGCAGAAGGTGCTGACATAAAGGCAGCCCCGGGATAAAACTGGTGATAAGAGCGCTTCGTAGTGATGACTGAGCTGCGGGACGGCCTGAAAGTGGAAAGGAAAGCTAGAGAAATCTTTGGGATCGCTGAAATTAAGGCCTTAACCTTCAAAAAGGTCGGATGTGGAACGATGGCGAGGCAGGTCGAAGAAAAAACACGCGAGAGATCACGCCGTTCGAGAGAGCACGCCGATATCGAGGTGGGTGGGAAGCGTTGCAACGGGGGTCGATGGTTGCAGGCCCGTAAGGATTAGCGCCCTAACCGCGCAACTTTTGCGGCGAAGCTGGAGTGATCTAGGTAGGTAGGGACCTTACAATTTCCCTCGCGGTATCCTTCCCACAAGTCGGGCTAATCCCGGGTTTTGCCTTCAAGAGTAAAAAAAATGCCGATGCTTGACAAGGAGAGCAAAATCACCTTCAGTTGTTCAGAAAAAAAGGTTGAAAAGTGGCAGCTGCATGCACAGTTTATCCTCAAGGCGTATTCTCATATCAGAAAAGTGTGTTGAACAAGTTGGGCGACTTGCGCTCGTTGTCGCTGTGTGGCGTATAGGACCGCGCGCTTTTTCCTGGCCTCATGAATATGACACGTCATCATGCCACACGGTTCCCAGAAACCCTTTTTCTGAGATCTGTTTATTTGTTCACCTTTCTTGTGTGTCAGGTGTTAGACTTTGCACTTTGGCAATGTCAGCGATTTCTGCGATTTGAGAGCATGTAAAAAGGGCTAAAGTTATGCGCCTCTGAGGGGGTACCTTCCTGGGATCACTTCCTGGTCTTGCATTTCAAGCTTGCAGAATGACTGCTGGACTCAAATCAAATCTAATATCGAATATTCTCAAATACTCAAACTTTGTGGAAGGACCACCGCTTTAACTTATATGGTTAGCGCGGACTTCACCTTCCCAACAAATGTAGGCAGCGCTCAATAGTAACATGATTGCACGTGGCCCAAAGATGAAACAGAACTGATCTCATGCCAAAAAGATATCAAGCATCTCCTGTTTTGGCAGGAAGGTAGCAGGTAGTTCCTACAGTTCTTAAGGTTGTAGAAAAATAACTGGAAAAAATCTGACAATAAGATATCATTTATCAAATAGGAACCTGTTTTACTTTTTTACATTTATTTCGACTGCTAAATTTGCTGCTCATCATGGAGACTGTAGATGAACAGAGAAAGTTTAAAGAGACGTCTTGGATAAAGGGGTGTAGGAGACTCGACAATGAAATAGTGGGCGAGGTGGAGCGCCCGTTAAAGAAAAGGTGAAAGCCGAAAATCGTTCAAATCACAAAACACAGGGCATTTTTGTACAATAACGTGAAGAAGGATAGAAGCCAGTAGACATCGAGATGGGCGCCGGAAAGAAAAAGAAATTCGGAAGGTAAGAAAATGCAAATTGGCGAGACGACGCAGATGATTAAATACTACCACAATGGGCGTATAGACCAACGGGTAGAGGCGATGCGTTATTTCCCCTCATTTCGCTCAAGGCCTTGAACAGGGTCGGTCCTATCGTTGCTACTTTTCAAAAAGTTTTTACGACCCCCTCCCTCATGAAATGTTTCATACGACCCCTCTTTCAAAAACAATTTTTACCCCAAAAAATTACCGTCGAGCGGGGGGGGGGGCAATACTTCCGCGCGCTACCCCTCATTCACAGTGCAACGTTCTTACAACCGAAAGTAAGTACGGACCCTACAAACTTCATCAAAAAATACCCCGGTTGCGTCTGCTGTAGCAACATAGGGTTGACTGCTTCGAACGCGCGACTAAATGGACGTGCATCTTCAAAAATATACCGGCCAAAAGAACCCGAAGACAAAGGAAGAGCCGTTTGCAGATGGGAAATGGCAAGCGTGGATGGAGGAGCGGGAACACCGAGCAAATTCTCGAAATGAGCGCTGTTGTTGATTATCTTTTTTCCGCGTCTGCGATGTCGACTTTGTCCATTAATGAAGCGGCTTATCTTCAAACGTGGGACATCCGACCCTACAGTACATTGCAGTTATGAAAAAATTTAAAGCCGAAGTTAGTAATTAGTAGAAGAGCTGAAATTAGCAATTAATAATTAGTAATTAGCAATAACTTACCTCTTGAGGTGAAAAATGACGTCAAGGTGAAAGGGAGCAGCAATAATCAAATTAACATTTCGGTTATTCACGTTGTACCCCCAAACCCTGTTTTCCACTTCTGAATGCACAGTTTCACAGGAGTTTTTGTATAGTTACTAACATTTTGGATAGAGCACTGAAACCTTCCGAATGGGTATGTACAGCGGCAACCTAAGGATCACTTACTTACTTGGATACTTGGATGCTCGTTGTCAGCCGATGATCTTCAGCGGCGAGCACACGCTTCCCTCCATTTTTGACGATCTTGAGCGGTTTGGGCCCAGTGTTGGCCCGCATCTTCTTGAAGTTTCTTCAGGGAGTCTCTCCATCGTGTTGCAGGACGGCCAAGTGTGCGCTTCACGTCTCGTGGATACCAGAACGTAACGCGTGTGGTCCACCGATCATCCATGCGTCTGACCACATGTCCGGCCCATCGTTTCTTTGCGTCCCACGTATACACTGCGGCGTCACGGATACCAGACATTAAGCGCATGTCTGTGCTGCGCAAATTGCGGCTTCTCTGCTCCCGGCGGTTGATGTACAGCAATGTCCGCTCCAGCGCCTAAAATTACTGATACCTAGGTATTAGTAATTTTTATGTTCTGCCCTTGACGCCTCTCACAGAGCGGAAAGCCAAACAGAAGTGCGATTTATCCAGCTCTACACCATGCACCATTTCAAACTTCATTAGAGTAGAACAGGCCAATTTCGGTAATACCATCGGCATCACAAGGCATTTGGACCCGCCTCTCTCAACGAGTTTCTATAAAGGTAGAGTTGCAAAGGCACGAGCTGAAAGGACTGGATAGATTAGTCCATGAATTAAGGTAGGACTGAACGCTAGACCGAAGAACTAATTAGTGTAGAACTGAAAGCTAGACCAAAGAGCGTTCTCGTGGTCTACACGGAAGTGCGAGGAAGTCCGACAGATGCAGGTTGAGTATGCGCATGCGGTTCACTGAGAGCGGCACTTAGGCTGAGCCCCGCCCCGAGGCAGAAAAACGCGCAGAAGGCGGACGGAGGAGATTGAGGGAAAAGGACCCTTTCATTCAAAGTTCTTCAAGGTATCGTACTATGAATAAACGACCACTGCAGTATTGTTCTATATCTCTGACTACGAGATTGGATAAGGGGCGCAATTCCCTGAGTTCATTCACTGAGAGCATGGAAAATGAATTCCTAGGTTTTTGTAGCGTTAGGAGTACTTTGTAGTCATGAAGCGCTGATTGCGAAGAGTGAAATCTGTCTAGTTCAGGCCTCTCTAGGGAAGCTCCACACACCAAGGACGAACCTGTGGCCTCCATAGAGCTGTGGCGTTGCACGCTAGTTGTCCAACTGGGAGAAAAGAAAAGAAAAAGAAAGGAAACCAATAAAACAAAGAGGAGAGAAAGAAGAGAAAGAAGGAGAACAGGCCTGGCCCAAGAACCGATTATCCGCCGAAGTCCCGTTTGTCCAAAGCTTTGCATTCATTAGAGTTAGTCATTTTTACAAAGCTCATCTGGGACGACTCCAAATCCATCGACTCAAATTGGAGTTGCTTGATTTCCTCGTTCTCATGTCCGCACTCTTAGAAAGCAATCGCATATTTTTGTACTTTCTCCCTCATGGTCACAAACATTTTTTTGAACAAGCAGGTTTTTGAGCTCAGCAATGGCCACAGCTTAGCAAGTTGTTTCTTATTAAATAAAAATAAAAAAATATTACAGAAATATGACGGAAACTGGGCTTCTTAACGCGCACCCAAGCTGTCTTAGAAAACCCACTCATTCAAAAAACCCACTCATTTCCGTGAAAAAGTGTTTTTCTCTAAGAATTCGATCGCCTTTCGCGCGATCGGTTTGGTTTAGAATACCGGATTTACTTGAGAAAATATTTTCTGTCTGATAAATCTAAATTGAAACGCTATCCGAAAACCTCTGCCATGAAGGTGCGCCACGCCCGCATCCATGTTTCAAATTTGAGGAGTCATTTGTAGGCGTATTCTCTTTCGTTACGGCATGCATCTCATCAAATTATCTCTCATCGCAATGATTCATGCTCTGAAAAGCTCTTTTTCTACTTTTCCCACACCATGAGCCGAACACGCCCTAGCCCGCGCTACACACTTCTGTAAAACGGCGGTTGAATCTGCTCCTAGAAATGTTTGAGTGCACTTGCCTGTGCACCACGGATGTGGATGCCTGTCCTGCATCAAAATTTATGGAGTTTATTGCGCATGAAAACACTGAATATCACTCCTTTTTGGTACTGAGCATCTATTCAAATTCGTGTTTCAAACAATGATCATGACCTGTATGTAGTTTTTCTGAGTGTCAGTAATTTGCACTCATCCCTAGATATATACAGGGGGGGGGGCCAAAAAAAAGACATTTTGCCTATGTCGGACTTCGGCTCTTTTTTCTTCGCAGAGATTGCTGTCGTTGACGGGAGTTCCTCAGCAGAGTATTCCCTAAGTGTCCCTCTATAAGTGAACGCAGGCCCTCCTTCACTGCCCTCACCGTCTTCAGAATATGACGTCATCTGTCACCGTCGTCAGGCTCAAGGAGGTCTACCGTAAGAGCTTCAGCCTGAAGCTCTTTTACGCAATTTCGTGAATCGATTTAATGTTGGATAGTTTTCTAGAGGCATTAGTCTCTCTAACGTATCACTATGCAAATCCTCTCGAAACTAGCTTTCCAGTAAAGGGTCGTTATGGTACACGATCCTTCGAAGACCCCATTGAGCTCGACCAGTGCACCATGTTTCCAGGGCAAATTCTTCTGATGCCGTCCACGTAGGTGGCCACCATGAAGATTTTCTTATAGAATGAAATGTGCTTCAAGTTGGGAACACTCGGTCTCAATTGAGCAAAGTGTGCTTAAATCCATCTTAAAGTGGAGACAAAATCCCTTTTTTATTGCCTCCCCCCCTGTATGTAGGGCAGAAATAACTAGCTGTGATGAACATCTGAAGAAAAGGCTGAAGTCTGCAGGATGAATCGCATTCAATTTTCAAGTAGCATGGCATCACTTGCAATCGAGAAGTCCATACATCATGGTTGATTTGATTCTAAACAGTCGCTCTTCTCAGCGCTATGTTGCAAAATGCTGTCATATTTTCGCACAGTATCATCCCACCCAGGATCGGAATAGTTATTGTTATAAGAGTGCAGACATGGGTCCTAATCGCATAGTCTTCGGATTTTAGCGCTACTAAAAGTTAAATTTCTACGACGCTGGTCGACTGACATCATTTAAAGGCTAATAAGTGACATTTCTCGCAGTTCCTCTTCAATCGTTGCTCTTTTGAACCGTCAATTATTTAACTAGTAATTGGGGCTAGAGAACATAGAGCGACATCGATGACAAATTTTCGATAGCGATTGATACTCAGCTTGCAAGAGTAAACGACACCAACGAAGTTAATCAATGTTCCTTCATTCAATAATTAATTGAAGAATATAGCAATGATTCCCGAAAATTGTTTTCCCCTTAAAGGACGAATTCACGATTAGAATGAAAATCGAAGAAGGAGTAATTCACCTAGTTGAGGGACCCGCGGACCTCCTAAGGGTGCGGACTGAAGCGCAATTGGCACCGAAGGAGTTGACCTCGGCGACCTATTAAGGCTCAATCTTGGCGCGGTGGGCCAGTGCACGCCCACCGATCATCTGATCACTCGCCGCAGGTACGTGGCGAGTGATTAGATAGGTGAGAGAGCGTAGTGTTGAAGAGGGCACAGCGATGAGAGTCGCATCAATGCTCAAATCAACGGGCAAGGAAGGGGTCCCATTTCTCGGGTTCTGGGCCGTTTCTCATGGTTTTTCCTTCTTTCGTGTACCACTCACCATCCCTAAGTTAATTTGAAATGGGTTGCCTTTCCAGCGTGAATTCGTCCTTTAATTTTGCTATCATTAATGGGCCATGCTGTAAGCCTACCTCTACACCAATCGTCGTTGGATGGAACAGAAACAGACTCACTATTGCATAAAGTTGTCACATTCTTCCGGCATGGTGAAGAAACAGTTCTCGTAATCCTCAAACTAGAGCACTCCGACTTGCACGTGAGAAAAGGGCCGTCAATCTGGCTGTTAAACTGACATAACCTGAAGGGCTACCCCATGACCACACTGGAGTGGCTCTTGCGCACGAATGCGAGTGTATCGGTGCAAAACGGGCCGGCAGTAAAGAAAAAAGGAAAGGAAATAGTCAAAAATCTTAGGTTAACACGTTGACGACAGCGTGACGCGGTAACGCGTCCCACTTTGCGCACCTCGTGGGACATTGTGACGCGGTAACGCGTCCCACCCAAGTCATCCCTTTTTCTTGCGCTTGTGCGACTTATTCCTAAGGTCTTTGTACTCATTCTATAGGTCATACATTAGCATACTTAAAAACCACATGGCTCACAGAAAGGCCAAATATTCTTTAGTTTGGCAGACGTTTTCCAGACCTTACGGATATGTCTGTTCAATTCATTCCTCGTTTTCTTTTCAATAACGTAGACATGTTGATAAAAAGGAATAACAGAAGTGAATACAAACCTATTCGTATGGGAAGATATGTGTTTTTACTGAAACAACCACGTCCAAATTAATTTTGGAACCACTAAAGGGAAATTAAGTAAAATTTCCCTTTTCATGGCCTTAACACGTCATTTCGGTCAAACTTCCATTACTGTAAGTCTCGATAAGCTAGACAGATCGAACATCATTGAAACATTTCATCGCATCTAAGTATTGCGGATTTACAACTTAAAATCCATGGATTTGGTGTGCGGCGGCTGCGCTCGCAAAATCGCTCTTGTCCCACGCGGTGCAAAAGCACAAAACGCGCGATGTCGTCAACGTGTTAAGTGCTCACTCCCTTGCAGATCGGCTGTGTCAAGGGAATGAGAGACTAAGCGCGGAGAGGAGAGTATGAGGCGAGAGAGCGCTACAGATGAGAGAGCGCCAGACAACAGCCTGATAAGAGAGGAAAAAGTCTGCAGCTTGGCAGCTTACTTTGCAAGGCCCAAGCGCTGTTGTCGGTTGGTTTCTTCAAACGGAAACACCACATTTGTGACTTGTCCTCTAGGAGGTCTATACAACAGACCAAAGGAAGGCGTTCACAAAACCTCAGCCCGGCTTTTGCTTTCGATTGGATTAGATGGAAGAGTTTGGCGCACGGTCAGGATAAGAAATCCTTAAGTGATTCTGATATCATATTAGTTAGATACTGCGTTGTACATGGACGATGCCATCCTTGTCTTCCATCCACTGTGTGTGAACCAAGCCACATTCGGAGTTTATCCAAAAATGCATCATACTTATAATAAAGGCCAAACAATGGCAGAAGAATGCATACCTCATCCTAGAAATGGTTTAAACACGAATGGTTTACGCTTGCTATGACTACCAGTGGCCATGTCGGCTACCAATATAGACGACGCTTTCGAAGCTTCCGCACGAAAGGCTTCAAAATTCCCGATTGTAGGCACGCAAGTTTTCAAAGCTATTTTAGAAAATATTGCAGGCTTATTTTTGTTTTTTTTTTTATGTGTTTTTTTTGTTTTGTTTTTCCGAAGACACTCGCAAAATTACAAGAATATGGATATTAACAAAACTTTCGCCCCAGTAGAACTCGAACCCGTACCACCTGCTTACCGGTGGTACGGGTTGCGCTTCAAGTTACGCCTCTGAGGCGCCGTTTCGCCCTAACTCAGCTTTTCATGACGTACATACCATAGCTTGTAAGCGCTCATGTACCAGTTGGCCACATCGGCAAAGAACCGCGGGGCTGAAAGCTTTTGCAACTATTTTGACTTGTTCTTGATTGCTAATTGCTGTTATTGGCCTCATTCGCCTTGCGAAAATCTCGCAACAGTGGTGGGTTAGCGCACTCGCCCGGTAAGCGAAAGGTGCGGGTTCTAGTCCCGCCTGGGGCGAAAGTTTTGTTCACAACCCAGTATTCTTGTGGAAACATTCGCGAAGCGTAACTGCGGCCAAAAATAGCAGTTAACAATAAAGAAAATGACACAAGGTCTTTTTTGTTGTAGCAGTTGTGCTGAAGAAGAAAAAACTGCTTGCACTCGAGTAGGCTCGTCACTTATAGAGGAGATTCTGCACTGCACTGCACTCAGAACTGCGTTCTTACATGTTGAGGGGAACACCACTTTGTTTGCACTTTTGCAACTGCAGTGTCCATCTACTATATCAAGCAGCAAGTTTTCAACTTCCGAGAACTGCAACATTAATTGAAAAACAGTGTTGACAGGTAAAGTACACGAGAACGAAAATGTCAGTCTGACTTGTGAAAGTGAGCAAAAATCGCCCTGCAAGGCGTGATCAGTGGGAGATGTTTGGTCCTTATGGTTAGACTGTACAGTATTGCAATATATTCTTCGGAAATTTTTTCGAAAAACCACGCTGAAGCTATGAATTGAACAAGGAATAAAGACAGTTTTCGCTCTGCATCATGAATGGTAATATTTTGGGCGCATATCGGTTTCAATTTTTTTGGAATTCACTGAGATCGCTGGCTGCTTTCCTCTAGTTATTACTCATTACTATTAAAAAGTGTTAGGCATTTAGCATTGATTTCTGAGATGCGCCACGCGTTCTACTTCCATTCAGAATCGCAGTGGCATATTGCAATGCGATTTGACCTACACAATGATGTTATTGGCCAGCCGGTGTACAAGCCAATATTTTTATCCACTCAAACAATCTACCAAAGATGAATCGGTTGGTTTGGCCAAGTCTCGTTTACGACTTAATTTCCTAACCGAGTATAATGTAGGTCGCGCCACTGGCCACTACCCCATTTTCGCCCCTTATTACAACAAACAGCTAAGCAGAACCTGAAAGGTTGAGATTCAAAGCACATGGAGCTTCAATCAGCACCCTTCCACGCCTACCCTACCAGCGTTTCCCATTTTATTTTTTGTTT
>MU883055.1:0-14550 GCA_036418205.1 Ostertagia ostertagi
AAATAAATTTCGCCCAAAGTAGTGCAAAAAAGAAAAGCGAAACCAATAGCTATCTAAGACCAATGCTTCTCGAAAAGATCAAATGCTGCTCGAATTAAGTGTTGATACTCCTAATTGTATATAATTTGGCGAAGATTATCACATAGAAGGGTTTGAATACAAAGGGGTATTCGGAAATTATGGTAATGTTCTGATTTCAACTGCGCTAGCTGTAGCAGTATTTGGTAAAGTTTCCTACCCTTGATAAGTTTTGCTTTTAGTAGCGTGCCGTCTGCCAAAGCCACATCATTACAAGTATCTTCTCAAGAATCTTGCCGACAAAACTATGCATTCGACTTATCAGAAACCAGCCCAAGGTGTGCAGCTATTTTTTTACTGTCACATATAAGCGCATTTCTAAAATAGATTCCATTCCAGCCGTGTGGAGGAACGCCGCTGCCAACGACAAGCTCGACTGACGTGCGACAACCCAAGTGCAGATGTGACGCTAGAGGGGTAAGGCGTGCATGGCAGCGAGTAAACCATGTGCCAGACATTTTAATCAAACTATATCCAGGATCGATCGTTCGATTGGGAAGGCTTTAGCCGTTGAGAAGCTCCTACAAGACAGTTACATATTCGACACACGTGTCATGGGTCGTCCTAATGGCAACATCCATGTAGTTGCTGCTAAACGGGACTATATCTAGCTCGTTACTGGTCACCACACCATTTTACATATCTTCTTCCAGAGGTTTTGAGATAGTCATAATTACAAGGATAAATCCTTGTTAGTCAGTGACCACAGCGGGTCAAATATGTGTTATAGCATAATCATTCCGGTCAAAATTTTTTATTAAGAGTTCGTTTGAAGCAAACGATTAAGAACATGTATCACATCATATACATTTATACAACGATGAATAAAACATTTGACGAGCACACATCACACCACCAGTCATTGATAAGTCGAGCATTTTTCAAGTTGGAGAGATCAGCCCAGTATGGAAGTCGTTGTGCATTGTGATCAACTTTGTTGTTCCACCTCCCACATCACAACGGGCACATCTGGACTCAGTCGAGGAATCGCGTACCGTTCATAGCCCTTTATAAAGGAGAAATTAAATTTTTTGTATAGTGGATTGGAAGACGTAATGAGTTTTACACAAATTTGTTGTACACAGCAGCAATACAACCGCATAATTTTGCTACTGTCAACAACATTCAACTAAAGCGGGGTCTGTTCCAGTTAGGGGGCATCATGATGCAGTTTTTCCAGAAAGCTAGGGTAACTCCGAGCCAGGGGGAGTGTAGCCAGTCTAGGGGGTGGGGGTGAGGGCAGTCACTTGACATGCGTGAAAAGCTGGAATGTTCGAGTTCACCGAGAAACTGCATCATGATGCCCCCCCTAACTGGAATAGACCTCTAAACGATTAAAGGCAGCGATTACGATAGACCTTGGAGGGTTTAGAGGGGACGTGGGGGTCTCAATAGTACGCCAATGGCGAAAAAAGCAAAGAAATCCGTCAAAAATAAGCAAAATAGTACCCCTTTGATTGCCCGTTCATTTTCGACCATGAATGAGCGGCGACAAAGAAAGAAGTTGTTCGGACGTGTTAACCCCGATAGCCGCTATCATATCAACAAGCATATTTATCAACATCAACAAGCATATTTATCAACAAGCAGCATTTACATGTTTTGATTCATATGGCATTACGTAGGCAAATTGGCGGATACAGCGTTGAAAGGGAAACGGTCTTTGAAAATGAAAAGCCCTACAGCAAACAGCTCGCCCAAGTCACCAACTGAACTAGTGGGCGTAACGCTTTCGGGGCGGAGTGCTTCGGAAGTCCTGCTCAGCAACCAGGGCACCTTTCGTCGTGAAAGCGCCACACTTCGCTTCCTTGGCAGCCAAGTAACTGCTTCGTATGGCGCATATACGCTCACGATGCGGTCCTTCCTTGTCGTAATCGCTTCCTTTGAGAGGAGAATACAATGCGCTCAGTAGACCGATTTGCTCCTTATTTGGATATCAGAAATCGTTTTGTTATTCATGCAAGATATCAGAAATAAAAATTGCCTCATTCCAGGTCATGCATAGAAATGATAAGCCGCGGTCTCAAGATTTTAGGAGAGGTGCATTTCCTCAAGCATAGAAGTCTTGACGGATCCTCGCGCGACGCAACAACTGCAACTCCTAGTAAATATTAATTGGCGTTATCCCGTACTCCTCTGTGCCGTAGCATACAACTCACAAATCACATACAATAGACACAACTATTATGTTGAGACGCAATGCCATACGAAAAGACCTACCTTTGGTCGCAAATTATTCACAACTCTGTAAAGTCGCCGCACTTGGCCATCTTGAGATTGATGTTCGGCGTAAAACTCATGTGCGACGTCACCATCCTCATCAATATATTGAGAACTTGAAAGGAAAGAAATTACAAAAAAGGATCGTACGAGGAATTCATTATAAAAAATACCTGGGCGCTTGGTGTACTAAGAAAACTTCGGGAAGGAGGCCTCTACTTTTCATTAGTTCGGCATACTTGCTCAGAAAGTGTTCATATCGTGGTCGTACTACAGGAGCTGCATCATTCTAAACAATGGACTAAAATGTAACAAGAATATTAGTTTTTTTTAGATCTAGAGATCATTTGCCATATATGCCTTCTCTCTTATCTTCCTTTTACCACGACTACAAACCTGCTTTCTACTATTAGCTAACTTGACTTATCCTATCTCCAACAATTCTTCATGGATGTGGTTTACCAGGACAGAAGCGACCTTTTGGCGTTTTGCAGCGCGAAACATTTTTCGCTGCGGGAACCTCAGGTCCACCGCTGATCATGAGTGGACCTGGAGTTCCCGCAGCGAAAAATGTTTCGCGCTGCGAAACGCAGAAAGTCGCTTTCTGTCCGAGTGAACCACACCCATTCTCACTGGAATCGCGTCATTCTACAAATACCTTAAAGCAACAGTCCCAGCAGGGTTTTTACCTTCGACACTAATGGTGTGGAACGATGCGCTAGCCCTAGTCAAGAACATAAGAAGTGTGACTGAACAAAAAACTCACCTTGGAAAGCCGCTAGAAAGGGAGCTGAACGGCTTCGAAGTGGGCGTGGTTGTCGGCTGCAATCCCCTCGGCCGATTCCAACCACGCCCACTTCGAAGCCGTTCAGCTCCCTTTCTAGCGGCTTTCCAAGGTGAGTTTTTTGTTCAGTCACACTTCTTATGTTCTTGACTAGGGCTAGCGCATCGTTCCACACCATTAGTGTCGAAGGTAAAAACCCTGCTGGGACTGTTGCTTTACCTAATATGTAGGCTTCTTTATCACAAAGAAAGTTTATGCAGAACTTACACACACAAGCTCACATACATACTTATAAACTCATGTACGTGTGAAATTATGAGAGCAAATGTGTTTAAAGCTCAATAAGCTGCGCTCTCGGATGAGATGGAATGAGAAAATCATACATGCTAAAAAGTATAGGTCAAGATAGGCGAGCTGCGACGTCGCATCGCAAGTAGCGTCGCGCTCGCTGTGACATAGCGACGCTGCAGCCCACAATTCTTGACCCGCACTCGAAGATTTTCGAATCGATTCTTTCTTACCTCGGTAGCTTGAGAAGTTGTTGTGCCTTTGTGTTCTTTTCTATGGAAACTGGTGAATTGGCCCATAACAAACAAAACGGTATCACATTGGAAAAGGAAAGCACCTGCAAAAGAAAAGCAGAACAATAGCATGGCAGGGTAAATCTGTACAAATAAGATGAACGACGAGAAAAACATTGGCAGAGTCGTGTACACGAATGTGTGTCGTGACGTGAGTCCAAACTCTGATCTGTTCTCCAAATATGGTGAACAGTATGTATCGTCAGAATTTTGCAAAGATAGATTCGAGCTTTCAATAGATTGAGCACAGTGCTTTCCGAACCTTATCACGAGAATGCTGACTTGTGGGCAAAACTTTAGCCCCAACCGAGATTCGTATGCAGGTAAGAATCGCGGCTGGGGCAAAGTTTTGACTCACAGTGCATTCTTGTGACACAACTTCCTAACGCCAACTGCGCGTAACACACACTTATAACCAAACCGACCTTTCCGAATATTCTTCCGGAAACTTGGCTAAGGTTGACTGCTATATACTGAGACAACTTCATGATAAACTCCTCAGCGATAGGACATATTCGCGACAGACCCTGTCCCTGACTCTGATTCGCACCGGGAAGCTATAAAACCATTCCTCCTCCCATTTCAAGACATATTATTCACATTTGCTAAATTCAAGCTGAATGATCCCAAGTGAAAAGTGAAGAGTGAAAAGTAAAAACCACATTCCACTCTATCGAAAAACTAGAGTAGCCTTCTAACCCGACGGAATCAGAAGAGATTGCCACGGTAACATGCACGGTTCGAGCACAATGAAGCGACCGATGAATTATGGACCATCGCCATGTTGGGCCGTATGCTGTGCTGATCATTCTTTGTACTCCTACTGACTAGTATAGGGCGCCATTCGTTGCGGGACCCACTGCCTTAACCGCGGATCCCATGTGATCGCGGTTGAATTCGAACATTCCAGCTTCTCACGCATGTCAAGTGTCTGCCCTCACCCCCCACCCCCCTAGACTGGCGACACTGCCCCTGGCTCACGGATTCCCCGCTCCACATTGAAGGGTTCACTGTAGCAGGAGGCAGTGGGACCCGTAACGAATGGCGTCCTTTACTAGTCAGAAGGAGTACAAAACGATGCGTTCGTATCTGTCCTCCCCCGAAAGGGTTGGGGACGAAAAGTCCTTTAATTTCTCTGTCTTCCCAACTGGGATTGCCCTGATAAAGGATCCACATTTAATGTATGTATGTAGGTAAAAGTAAACATGCACTGAAAATGAAGAAACTATATCGTTCAAAACAAATAAATTTAAAGGAAACTTTGGATCACTGAGCTTCGGGGAAGCATAGTATACGTTATCTGAAACGATGGCTGGAAGAGGTCTTGCATAGTCTAATCTACTGGCCCTAGAACACATCAGTTAACCGATTTGAGGAATTATTTATTAGATTGCTTCAGGTGAAGCGATTACGACCATCTTGGGCTCAACGGCGACGGAAGATGACGTCATTCTGAGACGGTGAGGGCAGAGTACATAATAAAAGGATAAAGCATTTGCCGTTGATCAATCCCTTTTTGGGATGCGGCACGCATTCTACTTCCATTTGTACATTCGTAGTGGCGTTTGAATGCGATGTGGCCTATACAATGACTTGCGGGGCCAGCCGATGTACAAGTCAGTGTTTTTATCCTCCCAGACAAGTCTGGTACCAATTAACCGACCCCGGAGGGATGGAAGGCTTGGTTGGCCCGGGCGACTCACGACCCAGGATTTGATCCCCGGACCGCTCGCGTGGTAAGCGTGCCACTTGCCACTACACCACTTCCGCCCAAAGAGGACCTGTTTCTGCTTCTTGGTGCAAATCCCCGGAACATTCTGCTATAAAACTTCTATTAATGGTAGGTGCCTTGTGCGACGAAGAGCGACGAAGAGACGGAATGATACCGTCCCCTCCCCCCCCACTCCTCCCCGGGAAGGTTTAGCCAGAACTGAATCTCCGCAATCTCCGAAATTTCATGAAAGCTCTCTAGGAATTTTCTCGAATCTTCCCAAAAATCACTACATCCTAACCGAAACAGGCGAAACACTTACCTCCCCTTTCCGAGAACTTGTCGACACGAGTCTTCCATAATTACTATGGGTAACACAACAAAAGGAGTCCTCCTTACAACCACGCCGGATCCCACTTTTCAGCATGATTAGCCACAACACCCTCAGCTGTTCCGAAAGAAATGGATCGAGAAAATTCTGATTGGCGCAAATATTGAAGATGAAACCCTTCGTTGGTTTACAAAGGTCACAACATAATATTCCTGACTCGCTATGTTGCATAACACATTTCTTATGAAGAAACTGCAAAAGTTTCCAAGAAAACTGACTACATGGTTGAATCAATAAGCTAAATGCAGATGGAGGCCTGCAAAATGTCCGCTCTGCGTAATGTATGTCAATATCCTCATCAAAATGTGTGTCAAGAGATTAGATGGGAACAATGCACCTTTCGCCCTTTGATATATCAACTACGACAAAACATTCGAAAGTGTGGTGCTTAGTCACAAAAAATATTCGAGATAGGTAGTGCATTTCCCATCATTGGTACTTGGGGATTTCAGCGAGAACGGTTCAACTGTTGAAAGTAATAGGAATTGAAAGTCATTAATTTTACTTTTGAAACTTAGCCTTGAAGTTCTCACGTTAAAAAGAAGGCAGATATCACATGAACAAGAAGTTACAAAAATTACTGGCACAAGTGGTCAAAGAATTTAAGATACAACAACACTGAGATTGCTACTATATAGCGATGTTGACGCGTTTGTTGACTGGGTATATATGAACGTCCTCCTGTTCAGGATGGGGAAACTTATGGAAACCTTCCTTGGGTCAGCTTAAAGCAAGCTACTGGGAATTGATACATTGGAAAGCAAATTGTGAACAACATGGACGAAGCGACATGATACTCAATTGTGCACTGAACACGTGAAAATGCCCACAAGGAAAGGCCAATTGGCCACTTCGGCCATTCGCAAGGACGTGACAAACACGAAGCTTCAAGCCACAGGTCGAGATTGGGTGTCAAAAGGTAGTCCATCCTTGTGAAAAAAGAGGGGGAGGGAGTCCCTAAGAAACTGTGCGTACCTTGGTGCTCACCCTACGTGACGTGGCGTCTGCGCCCTTTCCCGCACAACGTACTCTCCCGCTTATTTCCTCTCCTCGTAACGCTGCATCTCTTCGTCATACCACGGCAACCTCACGGAGACAATTTCAGCGTTTTCTATGAAGCTTGTAGTTTTTCTTCCCACAAACTCCTCATTGCACTTCTTGTTTAATTTCCAAACAAAATAAGGTGAAACTCCAGTCGGGAGGGGGCACTCCAATGTTCTCCAATACTAAGATAAGGACGATAGCACTCATGACACCTAGTAGACTCATTTGAAGGATACTTCTGAAGTTGTGTAATTGAAATAAACCCCTGAAATAATCATCATTTCCGCCTGTCATGGTCCAAGGAAACGGTCCTGGACCAGGAGAATGGACACCTCTGCCTAGGCCTACCAGGTAGGTGGAGCTCCAGGGTAGAATTGCCTGTGCAGAAAAGTGGATAGGATGCAGGCAGGATGTGTGCAGTGGAGGACATACACCACTCCTTATCAGAAGTACGTTCGAAATGAGTCGTTTACTTGTTATCTTATCCATGTGTTGGATAGCCCAAAGGTGCTCTCTAGAACTGTGGATAAGATAGCAATAGAGTTCCCCCCTCCCGAACTGGAGTTTCACCCAAAATGAAACACCACTTCGATCCCGACACATGCCTTTAAATCCAAGTCTGCGGAACGGTGGTTCATGAATATATCGTGAAATACAAGACCGAGGCCGTAGAAACCAACGACTCGACGCAACAGCTGTAGTGTCAATAAGCGCAAGCTTTGACTCCTTTTGCTCACTCAGACACACGAACTACAAGAGTTTTAACATAGCAACTAAACAACGCTTATCTACCAACGCTTACATCGAAGCATACATGAGAGTTCTAATAATCTCCAAGCGATGAGGCCAAATATCGATCCCCATCTGAGCTCCATTTTCAAGTAACTAATGCCTAATTTGCTCAATTTATACATAGGACCTGAACACCAATGCACAATTTTTTTGTCGCAAAAGCCCCTATGCTTGCTCTCGACGAGCCGTTATGCAACTAACCTTACTCAACACATAACTCTTTATAACCGACAAGTTACACCACAAAAGTTATGAGCAACCAATGTCCAAATTTACACAGCTACGTTCTGAAAGTGCAAAAGGGCAAGCTCGCTAAGGAATCAATATCACGACTTCCTGCCTGTGAGTCCGAGGTAGCACTGCTCCGACAAACTTCCAAAATTCTCCGAGAAAATGACTTCGCTTCTTTGAGGATAGCGTCTCGAAGCGCTTTCATCGATCCAACGCTCCTTGCAACATGTTGACTGACAACAACTGCACCTTACTTTCGGAGCTTCATCGCAAGACCCTACTAACATAGCCCGAACTTATCAGCGTTGTCGTACAGGAATCCTCGTTCACTGCAAGCAGTTTCGCGCCAAAATTCCAAAACAAACTTTCAAGTTAGATAATCTAGTAATCAATACAGTAAATCTACTGGATCACCCCCATAGCAAGGTCTTCTTGTGAGATGAGTGTGCACTGAAAACGAGTAATGGAAAAAGGACAACTGGAGCAATCACATCACCTTTAATATCTCATTATCGTCTCGTTCAACCGTAATTAATATGGCAAAATGAACAATGACACAGAAAGAAGCAATCCATGATTGACCGAATTATCGCCATGAAGAAGTCTCCCGACATGACACCAAACTCTTGATTGATATCGCCCCAGTGAAGGATACAATCAAAGCAATGCAACCTAGACGAGGTCGAGTCGAAGAATATATTTTGTAAGTGGTATAGGGTAGCCAACGAGTATCACAGACTGCCTTTGTCGCGTCTCTAAAGTGTGCGGCAATGGCGTTGGGGCTTTAAAAAGTTTCCTGCTGGGGACTAATGTGAACTTGGGAACCCAATCCCCGCCACGTGAATATCCTGAGTCTAATAAGATAACCTAAAGGTAGGTAGATATGATAGTGCTCAACAAACACTCCTAGCCGTGCTTCCTTCGCCATCATTATCAATCTGCTGTTACCTCACAAATTCGATCTGAAGTAATTGCTTCAAAACAAGCGATCGAGCTGGTCTCGGGGTTGAACCGCATACTACGCATTATCAACTCAGAAGACGTCGAGTAAGAACTGTCCTAACAAGTGTAGACCATGCCCGTAAGATAGGATACGGTACCCCCCAGGAGGCCTGCTCGCGCGGCAAGAAGGCAGAGTCGGCGGACGAGTTGCAGCGCGTGGTGTGCGATGTAGGACGTGCAGTGGGACACTCTATTTAACTTGACGCGAAATCCCTATAGTACGCGCGCGACTCGTCCGCTGACTTTGCCTTCTTGCCGCGCGACGGGCCTCCTGGGGTCACCCATGACCTATAACGAGGATAAATCGCCTCTTTGAGAGGGCACTTCAAAATGACAAACGAAGAATCACCTTGTACCGCGCAAACATAAAAGAAAAAAATTAAAAAAAGAAATAGCCGCACCACTATTTTGCGCACATAGGTCCTCTTCAGTAAGAAGGAAGGTGTGACTTTTGAGAGTGCAACGGTTGGAAGCACGGAAGGTATAACCCCAGCGTACGGTTATGCTAAACTCATAAAGGGCACCCAGTGAGCTACAAACCTGGGACTTCCAACCACTTTAAAGTCCTGAAGACAACGATTTGTCGGGACGTTGACAAATAAACTGGTTCCACCACAAAAACCTGTGCGGCACAGAAGAAAGAATGCCTAGAACAATTCTGAGCGTCAGTGAAGTAAGGTGGAAGGGAGCATCGCACCGCAGACTCCATCGCCACGAGTAAACACAGCTTCGCAATGGAGTGAAGTTCCAGGGTTCCAAGTGAACCATTCCACTCGTACAAGAATGGGACATAGCATGTTACAAAATGGAGATAATTTGCAACAGATATGATTTGAAATTGACTATCCAAGTGATATTATGGATTTGAAGGGCATAGAAGCTCTGCGTTGCGAAGTCCCCTCCTACTGCAACCAGCGCCCGATTTCATTTCCAGCCTCATGATAATAATAAGCACGTGCGGTTGTGTGAACAAATTCTTAATAATATGGTGCAGACACATTTCGTGAACAAGTGGGCCCGTTTTTACACGGTGGCGATTAGCGCTGGGAGATGGAAATCGGGTTGCAAAGGTGTCAAGACATAAAATGGCGCTAAGAACGCAAAGTAACTGAGAACATAGTCGAAGGGAACGACCTCTAAAGATCCGATCATGTTCTGGCAATAGATCAGGATCCAAGACTTAGAAGACTCTAAAGACAAGGAAATGATCTTATGTTGAGGAGAATTAGAGCAAAAGAGCCGCCAGCTTAAAAAAGTAGCAAATTTCGTGCTAGTAAAGAAGAGTAGGAAAAATAGCACACCAGACCACCTCAAATTGGATTAATCAATATGATTCTAAACGCACTTGACCTTTCAATTACAAGCTCATGATCAGCAGCATCAAAAGAACCCAAGAAAGCATAAGCTGTGACCCAACATCATCTCGACAAATAAAAAAAACAATCAAGCTTTGGGGACAACTCTTCTGCAAATATGCTAAATTTGACCAAATATGCTAATCGAGTAACATTCGGCGACTGGTGGAATATAAACTACATGTTGACTAGAATGAACATGGGATCCTTTGCTTGGCAAATGGTGAGATATCGAGTTAGGTAACAATAACATCATCGCTAATATTTCCCAAAACAAGCGATGTTGCACTATTGCAACCCTAAATGTGGAAAAGATTGCACCACACGGGTAATTCGATACTCTAAAACCTAACGAGAAGCCAAATGATGTGCACCCACCTCCCAACATGTGGAAGGAGCTACCCTAGCCATCAAGTCACGAACAAGGAGTTTAGAGCGAAATCTAAGCATAACATTCTTCGACATTTTGTGGTTGTAACAGTGCAATAAGTAATAAGGCAGAAATGACATAGTGGCAGGTAGCCCTGCTTGGGCTGGTGCCAGAGTCCGCGATCCGTCGCAGGTTTCGCTGATTTTCGCGATTTGCGCGAAACCTGCGATGGATCACAGGAGTTGGAAGTGCCCCGATGAATACTGCGAGGTGTTGTTTAATCCTGCTGCGAATTCTGCTTGGCAGTAAAGATTGAAAGACGAATGTTTGTGGTTCTACTTGTTTCATGTTCAATGTCTATTAGTTCATTGAAATGCTCATGATTCGTTCCTGTTGAAGTGTGCTGGAGTGTTTTCAAGTTTCCCGCACAGATCATGGGCACTACCGGCTCGGCCGTGCCCCGGCGGCGCCCTATAATGTGAAAAAAGTAGGGGGGGGGTGATCGGGGCACTTTCAATTCCTGTGATCCGTCGCAGGCTTCGCGCGGATCGCAAAAATTGCAAGTGCCCCATTTGAACATTTGAAACACTGAATATGAAACAAGTGGAATCATGAGCAGTCGTCATTCAGCCATCACTATCAAGCAGAAGTGGCGGCGGGATTGGAGAACCTTGCAGTATTGATCGGGCACTTGTGATTTCCGTGACCCGTCGCGTGAATCGCGAAAATCAGCGAAACCTGCGACGGATCGCGGACTCTGACACCAGCCTTACATGACCAGGGGATCATATCCTGGATTGTACGCCGCCCTGACCAACCTTTCGTCCTCCAGAGTCTGTAAATTTCTAGCAGACTCGTCTAAGAGAATGAAAACACCGATTTTTACATCGGCAACTTCGTAAGTGATTATATATATGGGCCAAATCGTATTGGAAGTACCTCATGGACACATAATTGAAGAATGCGCGGCGCATCCCGTAAAGGAGCTGATCAATACAGAATGCTCTATGGTTTGTTCTTTCAACAGTACAATAATACTTTCAAAATTTATATGGATTACAATTCACGACGAGAGCGATTGACGAAGGATTACTGGCCCAACCACGTGCGTTGCAGTGGTCTCATCAGTGGAATCATATCAATCTCCTGTCGCGCTTTTGTATTTATTCATTCCTTCTCTGTGAATCTTCACCCTGCTTCACGGGAGAATAGCCCCAACCACTTCGCAAAATCTCCAAATTTTTTTGCTTTTAATCTCTTCATTTCTGGAGACGGAGGGTAACACTGGGACGCCCTTCAGAGAACTTTCTCGTAACGAGATAATGACGAGCTTCGCACGCAGTTCATAGTGCAGTCATTCTTATCAAGGAAACTGAAAACTTACCAGCACAATATTATTCATTCTAAAGCACCCAGAGTTGAAAAGACCCCCCCCCCCCGGGGGAAACGGGAACTGTCCAAGGACGCGGAGGTCTTCCTCCCTTCTTAGGCTAGTCCCAAACGTTGCAACGAAATAATATGCATTCCATGGTTTTGAAGCATTAGCGCCCCAAATCGCAAAGCCCTCGCCCTTTGCTGGATGAGACCCGAAGTAAATATTAGCCGTCATTTTTAGGCATTAAGGTGTTGCATGGAAAAGACATTAAATGAGAACTCTAAAATACCTATGTAGTTTACATTCTAGAAGATAGATTGGCGCAATGTGGCTCGGGGGGGGCACCTCGCAACATCGCGTCAAAATCACGGAAACGCTCCGTTTTAGGACTAAGCTTTTGAAGAGGAGAGGAACTCCGGTGTACGGAAGCAATTTTCGTATTCTCCGGAGTTCGTCCCTGCTGTTTAGGCTTAGTCCTAGATGACTTTTCTCAGAGTGCCTTAGTCCTAGATGACTTTTCTCAGAGTGCCCCCCCCCCCCCCGAGCCACATTGCGCCGAGAGATTGCAGTAATCGTAACAGTGAATTAAAGAAGCTCAGTACAGCTATATTCATCAAAAATAAACTCTGTGAGAAAGAAAACGACCTCATAGGAATGTACAGCGTTAGCACAGCGCAGTATGTCGATTTGACGTGAGTAGGGTCGCGAGAATTCAGCCGCCTGCGTGGAAGCGATGAGTTCCATCGCAATAGGGCGCATAAACGACGGGATGTGGGGACACATGAGCGAATTTGCGGTCGGAACAAAATCACAGCTTCGGAATGCATTTGTCATTAGCTCTCGAAAAAGGAGAAATGGGAGGTTTTCTCTAGCTCCGAGGAAGCCATATGTGCCCTTAGATTAAGCTCAAGTCATAAAACCAAGCAACATGCGATTTTTACTGACTATAAGCTCAGCGAAGTAAAAAACCTCAAGAGTGTGAAACATTTCTCACAAAATGCATCAGAGCTAAAAGTTGGAGGAGGAGGCCACGTGGCGCCGTGCTCGTATGCGCCGGCTTCTTCTATCTACGGCTAGAGAAAAATCCCATGCCCTGACCCAAGGTTGCTTCTTCCGAATCATCCAGGGGCCTAATTTTCACCCAGGAAGACGCGTCGCTCACCGCCGATTGAATCCCAATGGCGCTTTCAAAGACGGTCGTCCGATCGCTACGATCAACGATCGCACAAGTCTACGCCATGGACAAGGATCGCAAGGATTGGATGGCAGGAACCTTCGTTCCTCTACACTTCGCGCCCGGACGTGACGAACGCACCCCGGCTAACGCGTCGTGTATGGACGAGGGGGCTAGAGGCACCGGCGACCCCTAATGAGGCGAGGACCATCCCGTAGGTTTAAGTCTTAGGTTAGTTTCGTAGATTGTTTAGCTGGCTTAAAGCCATTCTATTTATCTTATGTTTTGTTGTGTAGTGAAAGCAAGCGCAGTAGTAAGCACACCTTTCAAATGCCTTTTAACCTTTCTTTTTTTAACCTGTGTTGGTGAACCCGTCTTAACGTGTTGAGATCCGTTTAACCTGGTAGTAACATGTTAGCCACGCCCACTGACGTGGATGGTATTGCAAGAATATCAGTATAGTTCAGTCTGGTTTCGATCGCCACTGCGAGCAGTGGCTTTCCCCCGGTCCCTCGTCGTTCTTATTTTTGTTTCTGTGTGACTTGTTTCACTAATAAAACTTAGTGAAGACTAGTGTCTTGAAACATAAGGACGGCTTTGAGGGGCAGAGCCGGACCAAGCTTCTACGGAAAGGTGATAACTGATAGATCCCCTAGAACCGAAAAGCCACTCCTGTGCTCTTCTTTTACAGAGGTTGATATTTATTGATTACCGTTGCCATCGATAACAATATCAACGTAACGCAATCAATATGGTCATAGGTGGTTACAAGCGCAGTCGTCGAGCAACATCAAGGGAAAGTGAAACAGGATTGTAGCGCAGTTGTCATTCTCCTCTGAGCGCAGTGGTCTTCAGCAGGAAGGTGTGAATAGGGGCAACGGAGGATGAGGACCGCAGATACCGTGGCAGGCAGCAGCAGCGCGTTCCCCTCCGTACATCATCAAAATCACGGCACCGGGCTGCAGGCCATTTTGTGTTCGTCATGTCTTGCCCCAGGCATGCCGCACCGGCGTCGCTACACGGTATCAGAACCCATGAAATATTCAAAAATTTGAAGTGGCGAAATTCATAGCAGTTCGCACCTTTGAAAGGTTCATGTAAAGTTACGATAATTCACGTGAAATGTAATCCGAAAGTTGTGGGTTGTGGGTACTCTCCGATGGAAAAAGTGAGGGTGTCACCAGTAAGGGGGGCATGTGGTGTGACAGTTCTTGCCGGCTACAGAAATTCCAATTTTTGCAAGGGGAGGGAATCCCCGGGGTGCGTGAACCATTTCGCTTAAACTTTTACACCCACCCCGGAGCTTCCCTCCCCTGAAAAAAAGTGGATTACTTCATGCAATATGAACTGTCGCACCACATGCCCCCTCCCTTACTGGATGAGACCAAAAAGGATCTCATCAAAAGGGGGCAACAGATAAATAGGCAACAGTCCGCTGCGGA
>MU883056.1:0-13623 GCA_036418205.1 Ostertagia ostertagi
CGATCTGAAGCAACGTAGCTTAATTGTCAATTCCGTTTACTTGAACTGCACTTCGTACACATTTCCCTTTCCTTTACATGGGATGACTTCTTGACATCCATGTACGACTTTCGATGAATCTTGGCATGTTGTGGATATGATCTCGAATAATTGTACAGCTGTGACCAAGATGTTATAATCACTTTATTAGGCTTACGTTTCGGCCTCGTCGCCTTCGTCAGAGCCTGGAAAGTCAAAGATAAGTGCGACCTAACCTCCAAACACCATTTCAGAACTTCAGAAACAATTCATCCTAGACTAAAGGCATCTAGATGGGCGTCGCAAATCACCAACACTCGTAGGACTCACCTTAGTTGCACGACCGGGTAGTGTTACGACCACCGCTAATCTGACTTCGGTGGGTGGCTTCAGGTGACCTGACCCGTGAAGCCGTTGGCGATCGAAGCCCGCATAGGTCGAGGAATGGCGCGAGTTCATTTGTAATGGCGAGGCACTCATCCTTCCTATTCATGTTAGGACTTTTCGCTTTCCTTCTTGACAATTTGGGAATATCTTGCCTGTGATGGTTCTGCAGCCCTCACGTTTCAACTCCATTTCGTCTCTGACGCCGATTTATATTGCTTCAAAGGGCATCTTTTTCCAAACCTCTGCTTTTGTGATGGCTTATCAGGAGACTACTTTCCTTTCATAATCCTTGTGCACTTTCTCTTCAAGTGTCTTCTTCCAAACTGGTAGACCTCAGCATTCTTCCACGTGAACCAACAGCGAGCAGCTGAGAAACACCTGAAATTATTGGGTAGGTGCTGTCATATTGTTATACAAAAAGCGCCCAAAGCACAAACACATTTGCCTGTACGCGAGTGGAATAGCTGTTAGCTGTTATGCGTTTCAAAGGTAGTATTAATGATGAAAAGTTAGCTCATTGGAAATAAGGGTAGAGGTGGTCAGTGGAGCAGGGATGAAGAAGAAACCATTTGAAACGGCCCAAAACCCGAGAAATGGGACCCCTTCCTTGCCCGTTGATTTGCGCATTGATGCGACTCTCATCGCTGTGCCCTCTTCAACACTACGCTCTCTCTGCTATCTAATCACTCGCCACGTATAGAGCTGTGGCGAGTGATTAGATGGTCAGTGGGCGTGCCCCGCCAACCGCGCCAAGAGTGAGCCACGCTAGATCGCCGGGAGCAAATCGCTCGCTGCCAATTGCGCATTGGTCAGTGCCTTAGGAGGTTCACCTTTTTCCATCTATGCAATTTCCCCTTCTTTACCCTTTGTTGATAAGAGTGGACGCGTCCTGACCGGAACCAGGTTTCACCGTCCGAGGGTACAAGTTACCGACGAGGGAAGGATCGTATTTGCGAGTTCGGGAGGTATATAATTGGTTGGTGAATATCAGAAGCCCGAAGATAGGAGTAGGGGGCGTATTCGGAGGTGGGGAGAAGGGTCGTACTAGGGGACGCCCTCAAGGGTTTCGGTGGTTGAGGGTGGGGGGTCGTAAAGATTTTGGAAAAGTTCCAACGCCAGAGTTGACCCTAGCTAGAACTCCTTCTCAACTTCAAACCACCAACTTCACTCATCCCAGTGACTCCGCATATAGCTCAGGCACGTCACATCTAGAGGCCTTTTCAGAGTCGAATTTGTTTATTTATTTATTTATTTGTTTGTTTATGCGTTGGTGAACGCGCCAAACCATGACAATACTAAGCTGAAACAAAGATGGCCGTGAAAGAAAATTGTACAATTATGGAACAAAGTTTACAATTGGCGAATCATCTACTTCTTGTACCATAGCACAATCGTGGCACGTTCTTGGTGACAGAAGACGTGATTTGTGTCAATTTCATTCCTGTATGCTCTCATGCAATTCTATTTTTTGGTCTCACGACGCATATGGAATGCCTTGGAACGGCTGGACGCATGGATGGTCACGTGTTCGACTCCATAGCGATTACTTGTCAAGGTTACTTTTAAGATCGTCGCATTCCCATTATGATCGCAAAAAAGTTCTGTCTCAGTACAAACGCGTCTCGAGTCGGAAAATTCGTTGAATACCTACGGAAGGCCACGCCCATTCACCGCTATCATACTCTGTCACCGTCTAGAACTGATTGGTCTCTTTTGCGTCGATTATCTGATAATGTGTCTTTTTTCTCTGTCTCCTTTACCCTACCAGATTGGAGCCATCTCCTAATGCGTTTCTGAACGCACCAATCTAATGTACCCTAGAGTTGCGCTAGTTTCTCACTCACTGATCTTCAGTTATAAGCGGAGCTGGTAGTAGCAAATGAAGCTGCTCACCGTGTCTACGGCACAGGGACTCATTTGTAGATCATACACCGCCTAGACCCGAGCCTAAACAAACTTTTTGTCCATAACTCAAAAATCCTTACGGTTATCAGGTATGCCTCCTTCTTACTCACTCTTCCACTCTTTATCAACTCTTCCACTTACGATGTCTTACGCTTGGCCTTACGCCCCTTGGACTAATGCTTCATTTGAAATGTGTACTTTCTACGTTACTCCTAGGTCTCACACTTCGTTCATAGTGGATTGCCACAGAATGAGCTCCCCTTGGGAAGCTTTTGGGCTACTTTTTTGAGAACGCATCCTGTTTAATTCATTTTTATCCCACGAGCTGCTGATATGCCTTATCTATATCTGGGGTTTCGAGCCTCACTCTGCCACTCCCGCGCGCACACAACGTCGATCTTGGTATTTCATTATTATTCAGGTACCTGACAGGCGAGGCAGCCGTCACGCGTTTTGGACAACAAAGGCAGAAATCGGGCGGGCAGTCAGAGCGGTTCTGTACATTTTGCTAGTGACTGTTCGGCTAATTCATGACTAAATAGGATTGTACCATTGTACATCCCACACATGCACTCCAAGCTCTGCCGGACCGTGCCTCTGGACCTTGCCTGCTGGTCGCGCGACCGAGTTGCTGTCGGGGTATGTTTCTTCATACACGTAAAGAGAACCAAGTGTATGAAATTAGACCTTCGCGATGAAGTCCTTTACCAATCAAGAATTGCGAGCGATGTTATGACGCATTTTCCGGAGTTTCAAAATGAGTGGAAAAGATGTCACGAGCTGCATCACTTGACCACACACAGCTTATGGACGTCCCCCCTTTTGCTTCTGCCTCCCTCGCGCAATGGATCTTTTTAAATTGTACCCTATAGGAGATTCTTGCTACAGTCCGGAAAAGATACGCCTTATTTGAGTTTTTGTTAGTTTAACCGTGCTGTTTTTCGGCTCTGGGCAGTTCGCACTTGCGAATGTTATGTATATAATTGCGGTGGTCGAACAAACTTTAATCGCGCCCAGGCGGGGAATTCGAACTCCACCTCTCACTCTAGCCTTATTTGTTATCCTGGAAAATCAGTCCTTCATTGTTGGCTTCTTCACATCGATATCTTTTTCACCAGGACATTCATCGGAGCCAACTGTATAATATGTCTTTACCAAAATCCTGTGTTTCGGTATTACACGGAAAATGTTGCTTTGGTGGAGCAACTGCAAATATTTTCACATGACTGCCTAATATACTGACCGTTCTTCATTAGCCCAGAAAAACTGTGTAGGGTAATCTACGGGAAGAGATACACGTTATCCTATCGGCATAGACAAAATGTTAGTACGAATGGAATTCCTAAATTAGATTCAGAGTTTGTGAGTCATGCCGGCTCAGCACTTCTCATTACTAGGTTACAGTATAATTACGGACATCAGGCAGCCCGAATTAAGCTGGCCCTTCCCTCTCAGCATTACGTCGAAGGATGAATAACAACCTAGCCGCTGTCGTTGGAGTCGAATTCAAAAGTGCTTCCAATTAATTAGTTCTAGCAGGAAACTCATCCCAATCATTCCCAGTACTATTTCAAAGACGTCATTTCCTGGTGACTTCTCGTGTCTCAAATTACCAGCCAGTAGTGAATGGACGTGCCTTGCAGAATCGTAATTGCTGAAACCTAAGAACAAGTAAAGAGGTCGAAGACTATCGGACGACTCCTGGAGTATAAAGCACTAGGCAGCATGTTGAGATTCTTTCGAAAGATCATGGAATAGTAGAGCTTTCTCTCGAGATTCGTCGCTGTGAATTCCAGCCATGATATCATTGCTTCGTTTTCGAACGATTTCCATGAAATCAATTTGCGCAAACGATTTCATGGAACGGGATGGTGATATCATAACAGGATTATCGTTGCAAATGAATGTATTTCGAAATCATGGAGGCCGAGCTTTGGTCGAAAATGGTCAGAAAAACCCATTTATTCAAATGGGTGGTCGGAAGAAATGTATCCGAACATTTCCATCTGTATGTCAGGGCGGAAGTGGTATATTGGCAAGTGGCGCTGCTTCTCGCGCGCGGTGCCGGGATCAAATCCTGGGTCGTGAGTCGCCCGGGCCAACCAAGCCTTCCATCCCTCCGGGGTCGGTTAATTGGTACCAGACTTGTCTGGAAGGATAAAAATCACTAACTTGTATGAATCGTCTTCTACCTGCTAAACATTGTGGGCCAAATCGCATTCAAAAGGATGCGATTCTTTATAGAAAAGAGCCCGTGACGCATCCTGTAACATTGGAACTGGCCACGCCGACTACTTCAATCCCCTTTATTTGCACAATTTCCAGGGATTATCCTGAAACATTCATGGTGAGACCTTCGCAAACACGATGTACTGCTCACTTCAGAGCATTTCTGTCGAATCTTTCGCAGCGATTATAACTGAAAATATCTTCTTCGACTGAAAGCTCGCTCGGCTGCTCCTGCTTTCAACACCGCAGCTGCGTGTGATAACCGGCGTGCAAGAAGACTACGCCCTTGCGTGGACCCTCCGACATTCCCACGACGTGGCAACTTTTCAGCGATTCCAGGTAAAACTTACTATTAAGGTTGTCTCATAAACAGTGTCGCTTTTTTTCATCCAAAAAATTTTCATCTAAACCTCCATGCTTTTACATCGTGTTGTGTACCATTCGAAAGAGAATTGTCTGCTCTACAAAATGCTATGTCCCACTTCCACATTTCTTCCAGGGTTTTCAAATTTTGGGCCTGTGAAATGGGAGGTCCGGCCGACAAAAAATGGCCAAACCGACAACTATCTCTAACATTATCTTTCCCTTGGGAGAAATCAATCTATGATGTACCTTCTACTTATGCATGACCTCTCTCTAATCATTACACTACTAGGTTTTCCTACAAATCGCGTCGTTCAATTTCCAGAGCTGGTTTTTCAACCAGAACTCGACGATCGAGCACCATTACCTGTGATCTAGGTCGAAATTTTTTTATGGCCGAGACGTTGAAGAACTGGTTGAATTTGAAGAACAAGTCATGACTAAGTTAGGAATGTACGACTGGTTGATTTTCTCATTTTCTAAGGGATAATTTTTTTCAAAGAAATGTGGTCACTTTCGCGGTAAAGCACCTTATACCGAAACATCTAAAATTCGAACTAATTCCCAACAAACAGAGAAACAAAACAAATGAGCGAGTAGAGCAGAAGAAGTGCTCGTAAAAGGAACACCACTCGATATGAAACAATGACGTTTACGAGGAACAATTTTAATTTGAAAATTGCTATGGCTTATCCGTCAGCCAATTCGAAAAGAAAAACGGCAAAGCTTTTTCGGCAACCTAAGAGTGGAATGTTTAGAAGAGGTCATGGGTAAGTATAGGGTATATCACTGGTTGATTTCTCCCCAGGGAAAATAAAGTTACAGCCAGTTGTCGGTTTGGTCAATTTTTGCCGGCGAGACCTCCCATTTTGCTGGCCTGAAATTCGAAAACTCTGAAATAGCGGTGGAAGCGGAACACAGCATTTTGTAGAGCAGACAATTCTCTTTCGAATGATATATAAAACGATGTAAAAGTTTCATGATTTAGATGAAAATTTTTTGGTTGAAAAAAAACGACATCACTTATGAGACAACCTAATACATCCACGTTCTGGTCACTGTTGACGACGGCACTCATCAGAAAAAGACTCCTACGGCCGTAGCAGATACTTCTCCAATAGTTGCCGTCGCCTTCAAGCAAGTCTCTACAACGGAGTAGCTTTCCTCTGAACATGCCGACACATGAAAGATGACGTCCACGAAGCACTTGCCTGAGCTTTACCAACTTTCTGAGCACAATGCCGTCCTCATGTAGTTAAACTAACGTTTCAAGTAGTCAGTGACTTAACCCTATACACACATATTGATTGTCAAATTTCTGAGAACCTAAAGGCCCATCATGGTCAGCTTACACAAGATAGTCCTTACTACCACTTTGCACAGCAACAGCTCAGAACGTTCGGGTGCAGTTCCTTTTGCATTGCGCGATCGCGCTGCATCAGGATACAGCAATCATTTATTCGCCCCTATAGCGACAGGAATACTCAAATGGCACTAATGATTAAAGGAGGATTCACGATAAGAACGAAGGTCAAAGAAGGGGAAAATTGCCTAGTTGGGAGACAGGCGGACCTCTGAGGGTGCGGACCGACGCGCAATTGGCAGCGAAAGATTTGACCTCGGCGATCTAGCATGGCTCACTCTTGGCGCAGTTGGCGCGGTACGCCCACCGACATAGCAGAGAGAGCGTTAGCGTTGAAGAGGGCACGATGAGAGTCGCATCAATGCGGAAATCAACGGGCAAGGAAGGGGTCCCATTTCTCGGGTTCTGGGCCGTTTCTCATGGTTTTCCTTCTTTCTTGTACCACTCACCATCCTTAACTTAATTTGAAATGGGTTGCCTTTTCAGCGTGAATTCGTCCTTTAATTGGTGGAAAAGAATTTTACGTATCTCAGATTTATATTTTGTTTAGCCAAAATCGTTCGATATTTTTGTGAATCGAAATATGCAAAAGCCGACGAACTAGTGCTAAACAAGGATGAAAGATGTTGTCTTCGGTGTTGCAATCGCTTCTCAGGATGCGCCGCACATTATTCCATCAAGAATGGTGGGATATTTGGGCACAGTTCGATATTTACAATAGGTTTCTACCGCGAAATCACTGCAACTTTTTTATAAAAATGCACGCCAAAAATTAAGCCTCTCTGAAGAATATAAGGATTAAATGGCCTAATAGGAGACTGATCTAACAATAACGTTTGACACGGACTGTGCACATAAGAAGCGACACCACAGTCGCCGTAAAGCCTCCCCGTCTAACTTTATTATGCAATATAAAGGGGGAGGGCAAAAAAAAAACATTTTGCCCAGGTCGCAGTTCGGCCTTTTTTGTTCGCATAGATTGTCGTCGTTGACAGAAGTTCCTCAGACTTACCGATACTGCTTCAGCCTGAAGCTCTTACATAATTTCGTGAATCGATTTAATGTTGGATAGTTTCCTAGAGGCATTAGCTCCCACTATGCAAATCCCCTCGAAACTAGCTTTTCCAGTAAAGGTCGTTATGGTACACGATCCTTCGAAGACCCCATTGAGCTCGACCAGTGCACCATGTTTCCAGGGCAAATTCTTCTGATGCCGTCCACGTAGGTGGCCACTATTTTTCTTATAGAATGAAATGCGCTCTTCAATAATAAGTTGGGACCATTCGGTCTGAATTGAGCAAAGTGTGATTAAATCCATCTGAAAGTGGAGACAAAATGTCTTTTTTTTTGGTCCCCCCTGTACACATCAAAGCTGTAGAAATAGCACTTAATATTTTCGCTCTTCTGTTGATTTTTTTCTCTAGAGAAGCTCAACATTAGTGAAGTCCTTTTTTGCTGCTGCTCGCATGCATTTCTATAGTATGAAGCGAGCTGTTCTGAAAATAGAACTTCACTGGCTAAACGAAATTCCTGGTTAGCAAGCTACGGTGGGCAACATCGATCATATTTGCTTCAATTGTAATCCCTTAAGCTGGGTCAGCGGCAAGGCATTTCTAGTGCACTCATGAATCAAAATCGAATCCATCCGTCTCCTTGGAGTGAGCGCGTACTATAAGCACAATCGGATGGAGATATAGAGCGGAGAAGGAAAACTATTACAGCCTCCCCCTTCTACCTCATCAAAATCCATGGACAAGAACCCTCGTTCCTCGACGTCACCGCTAAAGATGACGTTATGGTTAAAGACGAAGTTCTGCTATTACAGGCCATCATTACGATCACAGATTAGCGGTGGTCAGCGAGTCGGGATGAATCGGTCGAAACGGCTCAAACCCGAGAATAGAGCCTTTTCTTGCCTGTTATTTCCCTTGATGCGCTGCTCATCTGTGCTGCCCTCTTCGACAACCTAACGCTTTCTGCAGAACGGATTGGTAGAAGGCAGGGGATCGCGCCAAGTAGTCACCGTTAGAGTGGGGGTACTACGGCCCATAGCGTCGCCGCAGGATAAATGAAAAAATAAAAAATAAATAGAATAAAATACAAATAAATAGAATAAGAAGTAACAATGAAAAACTTAACAACAATAAAAAATATAAATGCAGTCGTTGTTGACATCCCTTTAGATGGCGTCAACAGCGTCTGTTCTTGTCCCATTGCACATTCGCAGTGGCGTCGAATAAGATTTGCCTATACCGATGACTTGAAGGGGAGTGGGACTGGCGCTGTACGACAAGTCAGGTTTTTATCCTCGCCAGACAAGTCTGGACCATTTAACGACCGGAGATGGAAGGCCACCCTTGATTGGCCCATACTCGCCGCCCCTGGACCAGGGTGAAAATCGTGTCGAGTACGTGGTCGCAGAGGTACGACCCCCCCCCCCCGAAATCGAGATCCTGGCACGACCCCCTCTAACAGAGCAAATTAATTCAATTAAAATAAATCCTGCAAAAAAAAAAAAAAACAAAAAACAATCAAAAAAATTCTGCAAAATAATGCTAAGGACGCTTCATCTTGTCATCTATGCACGTCTTCCATCGCTGCATACTTTTGTGTACATACTGAAATATCGACTCGAGGAAAGAGGCATTAACTTTGTGTGACCTCAAGGCGAGGTTCGTTCAGAAACGCACAGAAATCCTGAAGACACGGGGTTGCGATTCAATCTTGATTCTTGCTTGAGTATATCAAAACAGCCGAGTGTATCAAAGGCCGATTCAACGGCAGCTGCGGCGCGATTGTCACTGGGTCAGATTTGCCGAAATTTCAAAAAAAAACGTCCGAATCTACACCCTCGATGAAAAGGTTGCATTCCTCCATTTCACAACCTTTGAAGCAGCTTGAGGTAGAGTTAGATAGAGCTGGATTTCGCGTTTCCAACAAGCATCGAAATTGCTCTGGAAGCCTTCCTTGCAGAAAGATAGGGTCTGTCAAATTTCGTCGAGTAAATGTCGAGGAGGCCGAAATTTTCACGCGAGTTTTTGCCACTTCAAGAGCAATATATCTCTTATATTGTAAGATCCTGAAAAAGGGAAGATAGTTTTGGAAAGCGGAAGGTTTGCGCTTCCTGATGGTCTGTTTAGTTTTCTTCTACAGCTTTTTGGTTGAAGAGATAATTGCGTCGAGGATCTATCGAGGTCGGATCCGGCCACCTGGAAATCCGCTCCCTCATTCACCATTGCAAGTGTGACTCGTTGGCAACACTCGGGAATGTGTCTAGAACAATATCTTTGAACGCAAACAATAAGAATAGGAGCAATCGTCATCATCCGATTTGGTATTGGTATAAGCCATGCATCCCTCCTCCACTCACAGTTGCAGAATCGATTGAAAGGTGTTATATGATGGGGACCTTCGAACGAAACTGTATTGTAGTAGACATAGTGTGTTGTGCTATTCCTGTAACCTAAAAAAACAACTTCATTTGCCCAGCGCTTTTTCTTCACGGTTGTCGTTTTTCCGACAGGGTCCCTAACAACAGCGTCATTCTCAGCGAGGTATTAAGGGAGAAGGAGCGAGTGATAGGCAGGAGGAGGTGCCTTTGCAGCGCGTGCGCACATGTGGCACTCTTCTTTGCGGGGATGCACTTTCATTCTTTGTACTGCCTTCAAATACGCCCTTCTCATGAAGGTGGAGGAATGGAGCGACTGAACCTGCAAAGAAAATTTAATATCATGTTTTTTTCGGATGTTTTCATTTTCTGCTGCGCTATACCCTATTACCTATCTGCACCATGATACCACTTCTGTTACTGACCCCAAGAGTACGACCCCCCATGGACCAGCCCAACAGGTACGACCCCCCTGTCGAGGATTTCCTCGACCGATATTCACCCTGCCGAGGATGGCAAACAATGGCCGCAGCGCACTGCTTGCTTCCCATCTTCCGTCCAGTGAGGTGCCAAAACCATTGCCGCACCCCTGCAGTCCCATCCACTGCCGAGTGATAGGCCAAAACCATTGCCGCACCACTGCCTCCCTGCCACACCCGATGTAAATTTAAAGCGCCCCTAAAACCATTGCCCGAGCCACTTCTTGCTTCCCATATCCACTGCCGAGTGATAGGCCAAAACCATTGCCGCACCACTGCAGTCCCATCCACTGTCGAGTGAGGGGCCAAAACCATTGCCGCACCACTGCAGTCCCATCCACTGTCGAGTGAGGGCCAAAACCATTGCCGCACCACTGCAGTCCCATCCACTGTCGAGTGAGAGGCCAAAACCATTGCCGCACCACTGCAGTCCCATCCACTGTCGAGTGAGAGGCCAAAACCATTGCCGCACCACTGCCGTCCCATCCACTGTCGAGTGAGGTGCCAAAACCATTGCCGCACCACTGCAGTCCCATCCACTGCCGAGTGATAGGCCAAAACCATTGCCGCACCACTGCAGTCCCATCCACTGCCGAGTGATAGGCCAAAACATTGCCGCACCACTGGCTGCTTCCATCAATTGCAACAGGGTGAAAATCGTGTCGAGTACGTGGTCGCAGAGGTACGACCCCCCCCCCCCGAAATCGAGATCCTGGCACGACCCCCTCTAACAGAGCAAATTAATTCAATTAAAATAAATCCTGCAAAAAAAAAAAAAATCAAAACAATCAAAAAAAATCTGCAAAATAATGCTAAGGACGCTTCATCTTGTCATCTATGCACGTCTTCCATCGCTGCATACTTTTGTGTACATACTGAAATATCGACTCGAGGAAAGAGGCATTAACTTTGTGTGACCTCAAGGCGAGGTTCGTTCAGAAACGCACAGAAATCCTGAAGACACGGGGTTGCGATTCAATCTTGATTCTTGCTTGAGTATATCAAAACAGCCGAGTGTATCAAAGGCCGATTCAACGGCAGCTGCGGCGCGATTGTCACTGGGTCAGATTTGCCGAAATTTCAAAAAAACGTCCGAATCTACACCCTCGATGAAAAGGTTGCATTCCTCCATTTCACAACCTTTGAAGCAGCTTGAGGTAGAGTTAGATAGAGCTGGATTTCGCGTTTCCAACAAGCATCGAAATTGCTCTGGAAGCCTTCCTTGCAGAAAGATAGGGTCTGTCAAATTTCGTCGAGTAAATGTCGAGGAGGCCGAAATTTTCACGCGAGTTTTTGCCACTTCAAGAGCAATATATCTCTTATATTGTAAGATCCTGAAAAAGGGAAGATAGTTTTGGAAAGCGGAAGGTTTGCGCTTCCTGATGGTCTGTTTAGTTTTCTTCTACAGCTTTTTGGTTGAAGAGATAATTGCGTCGAGGATCTATCGAGGTCGGATCCGGCCACCTGGAAATCCGCTCCCTCATTCACCATTGCAAGTGTGACTCGTTTGGCAACACTCGGAATGTGTCTAGAACAATATCTTTGAACGCAAACAATAAGAATAGGAGCAATCGTCATCATCCGATTTGGTATTGGTATAAGCCATGCATCCCTCCTCCACTCACAGTTGCAGAATCGATTGAAAGGTGTTATATGATGGGGACCTTCGAACGAAACTGTATTGTAGTAGACATAGTGTGTTGTGCTATTCCTGTAACCTAAAAAACAACTTCATTTGCCCAGCGCTTTTTCTTCACGGTTGTCGTTTTTCCGACAGGGTCCCTAACAACAGCGTCATTCTCAGCGAGGTATTAAGGGAGAAGGAGCGAGTGATAGGCAGGAGGAGGTGCCTTTGCAGCGCGTGCGCACATGTGGCACTCTTCTTTGCGGGGATGCACTTTCATTCTTTGTACTGCCTTCAAATACGCCCTTCTCATGAAGGTGGAGGAATGGAGCGACTGAACCTGCAAAGAAAATTTAATATCATGTTTTTTTCGGATGTTTTCATTTTCTGCTGCGCTATACCCTATTACCTATCTGCACCATGATACCACTTCTGTTACTGACCCCCAAGAGTACGACCCCCCATGGACCAGCCCAACAGGTACGACCCCCCTGTCGAGGATTTCCTCGACCGATATTCACCCTGCCTCGGAGTCGTCCCCCGTACCGCGCGTTGTGATCGTGCCACTTGCCACTACCCCACTCCGCCCCAAGAAAGTAAATAATTAGTGGTAACCGGACGCATTTCTGTTTGATATGATCTTTGCTTATATTCATGCTGGTTAGGCTGCTGTGCTCAAAATCACCGCATCCGAAAATTTTCATTTCTTTGGTAGGAGCACTAAAATGAACACTCCAACGATTATGGCATAGGCCCGAGACGTTTAAACTTCTAGAAGATTTTAAACGTAACCAGAATCTTTGAAGGAACTGAACAATGCTCATTGCTCTTCTTTCTCTTTCCTTGTCTGGCTAAATTATTCATGTCAAATTAAGGATATTTGTTGTAATACAGTTTTTATTTCGGAAACATTACCGTTACCGTACACTACGTGCCATTCCTGCAGAAGCACCACAAATTTCGTAATAGGTGAACCACAGCAATTTCCAGTGGGTAATTGCTAAAAAAACGTTCTCTCTTGAGCTGATCCAGCTCATTTTTTGCTACCGATGGATTTGTTGGGCTCATATGACAACAAAATATCCATGGGTCACTATGAGAGGGTAGGGCAGTTCTGGCTTTCGCATAGCGTCAACGACGAGCTTATTAAAAAAAATTGCAGTATATTGCTGTCAATTTCGTCACTGGCCACTGGTTGAGGTACATTGACAGCATAGTTGACTTACTTCCAATAAAGGCCTAAGAAAGCTTTCTAAGGTCTTGCAGCTTTCGCATAGCGAACTGCGCCTAAGAGCAGATGTGAGCTCCTTGATCTCACTGAAAGGGAATTGGTCAGACCTCGAAAGAAGTTGGAATTTGGCAAGGCGGTACCTTTTCTTCTACAGGAACCACAAGAGGCCGAGGTCGTATGCTACCCTGCTCTTTTTGAAAGGAAACTGATGAGAGCTCAAAACAAGTTGTGCACTGAGAACGGACCTGAAGGGAGCAATCAAAACAATTCTGAACAAGCTGTAGATTCGGAAAAGTGGGTCAGCGAAGAGTCTATAGTGGTTGAAATGGGGAGACTCGAGGCTGAAAATCACGAAGATGATGAAGAGGCTGCGGCGGACGAGGTTCAATAAGAGAATGCGGTTGCTCTTCAAGACGACTCAAGGATTCCTATTTCACATCGAACCTATTTTAGCGGTCTCCTTTTGCCCCTGCCCTGCGGGTAAAGGTGGGGCAGAGGCAAGCGGCCTACTTACACACACACATACTCCCTTATTCACATTCGGGATCTACCGTCGTCCACGTCAATTAAGAATTTAATCGCTATGAGATTGGTCTCTTGACACATGATTTGTTAGGGAGGACAGAAAAGCGGCAC
>MU883058.1:0-19108 GCA_036418205.1 Ostertagia ostertagi
TCTCCAGATCTCAGCCCTGCACAAGATGCAATACGTGACGACGCGGCTTCTTCAAGTCAGGACGGCTCAGAAGGAACGCGATTATCCGGCGAATCGGAAACTACGCAAAAACAGTATTGCCCGGGCCGATTCCTGGCATACATTTGGAGTTATCGAATGGTGAGAAACCAGCGTTTGGGTTCCATGAGATGTAATAATTATGTTCGTAATTTAGAAGTGTATTACCCGCCCGCTGAAGAGAACGGGTATCAGATATGTTTCAAATGTGGAAAACATGGCAAATTTCGCTTTCACGCACACATGGCTGAGCATGGTATCAAGAAGAATGACGATGAGGGAAATATAAGCGAACTCTATCTGGTAAACGATACTGACCCTTTCCGTAACGATTCTCCACAAAAACCATACACTTTTAAGGCACATAAGCAAGTTACTAGAGGAATACTGGAAAGGATGAAAGGCGCTTCTGTGGATCTATCCGTTATCCCTAAACCACAAGAGCCGAGGGAATGGGCAATTTACATAGGATTCGTTAATCAGCTACGTAACCACGGCATTCCACTAATTAACGACGTAAGTACTGTAGACAGTCGTATTGAGTTTGTGTTGTATCATTATAATTTTTCAGGATCTGAACGTAAGTTCCTTGGAACCACCTCGTATCCGAGCGAAGAGGTAAGCTGCTATATGAGCTAATTTCAAGAACGGTTTGTCAATGGTATTTGTCCAAGAGTGCTCATCTTCGACCACCCACACGTACTGCACCAGAGATACCACGGAGGCTGCTGTGCTACACCGTCAACGTCAGCCAAGATTTACACTATTGTGGTGAGAGCGTAGAAACTCATAGATGTGGAACAAGTGCAGTGTGTGGAACTGACGATGAAAACATTACAGTTGGATCACGTGTACACCAATGGTTCCTGAGCCCTCCTGACAAGTCGTTGATGTTCGCCCACGAACACGACGATTGGAGTGGAGGCGAAGAAGAAGAGCCAGAGCCGTACTACATTCAAACCTTTTCAGTGCCACCTGAAAGCAAACGTGGTCTAAGTGAGTAGCCTACGAATAGTGTAGCGAGTGTGAATAGGGTGAGCTATGCTGAGTACGTAATTATTAAGGATGGATGAGTACGGTCGATCAAGAATTAAAATTGTGGAGGAAATTGAACCAGCGAAACCATCCAATACTGCAAAGTTATACCGCAAGCCTCGAATTCACAACGGTAGGGAAGTTGAAATATAGTGAAGTGAATGCAAGGCTAGCATTCTGAGTTTGTAGCCTCCGCTGTGTAACTATATGTGAAACAGCCAGTCGGCCAATAACCAACGCAGTTATTCATTGCAGTCAGTTCCGGTACGAGATGAAGCAGGTGTTCGGAAAGTTCATCAGGAAACTCGACAAAAATGCAAATCGTATGCTAGTAATGTAGAACGATTCATGCTGGTAGCTATGCGTTCAAGAAAAAGGTAAGTGAGTGGGCGACGATGTATAACGGCCAATTGGCGATAGTTCGAATGCAAGCTATTTCTATTCAGATTCGGCCGAACAATGACCCTTGATGACGCTATTTATTCCTGTGAGATTGTTCAGGATTTTTTCCACAGACTACAAATTTCGGGGGTAGTAGTGAGTGTGAGGTCGCTATTTGCAAAGTCTTTGCTGTCATTCTATGAATACCTAAGATTAAATATAGGCTCAGGTTCGTGAAATACACCTACAGTAATGCTCTGCAAGGTATTTTTTTAACGTGAATGTTCAAGCGGCTGGATATGGCAGAGATGCTGCGCTTCAACATGCAACAAGAATAGCTAAAGATGCAGTTGCTAAAAGACCCCGCTCAACCTCCTCCATACATCCACCCTCGAAGATGGAGACACGACAAAATCATTGAAAACCTACCAAAGGAATTCGTGAATTTGACAGGGAGCAGGTAACAGATAATCATCCAGTGAAAAATGACAGTTTTTGGGAGCGTAGCACTTTTTCAGGCCAAAGAACCTTATTGCGTTATGCGAACGATAGTGGAATATGATCAAATTGACGAAATAATCGAAGCCATCATGTGAAAAGGAGCCTATATAAGGCGTTCTGATTATTACTTTGTACTGAGGTAAGGTATCAAAAACAGTGAACTTTGGACGTGAACATAGTGAACCTAAAAAGTCCAAGACCTATTTAGCGCGATTATGGCGTACCTCGTACAATGCAATGCTGCTCGTAATGAACTCACCTACAAAACCATCTCTAACATAATCGCCTGTCAAGTAGTTGAGCCTGGTACTGATGTCATACGGACATCACAGGTGTTCCGGGTATGAATACATAGAGGTATAGCTTTATTGCTGTAAAAGACTCCGCATATTTACTACCCTCTTGTGTTCAGGTTGTCTGCTCCGCAAGTCTAAGACTTGAAATAGAGACGTGAGCAATGGATAGTAACAGTGGCACTGCTCTCGTTGTCGATGAGAGTGTAGGAGATGGCTTGGATGACTATACGATGAAACTTCGTGATACGTATGGGCGTTGGCAAGTGTCATACGCACAGAATTTCGACGTGGCTATCACGAACCTCATCCGTACAACCGATTTAGTGTAGGTACGTGAATCAATATCGGCAGCATAGACGACAGCTAAGGAAGGGTTTAATTTTGTGTGGGTGGAGGCAGCATGACAGGAGAAATTCACGTCGTCCATAACTGACCAGTTTTTTTAACTCGCTGTATACGCGCAGGTGGTGGTGAGAGGCTGAAAGAACGGCATGTAGTACGGTGAGCACGTAACAAGCATTATTACCTATTAATGTCCGCCATTTGGTTTTTTTTTTCAGTCAAGGCGGAGTGTGGCACATTTTGAGCATGAAAAATACATCAACGAACGTATGAGAAGCCTAGCGCCCAATTTTGCTGATCCTGATGTAGCTCGTCTACAAGGTAGGCAATAGTTGAAATGTTAAGTGATCAATCAGAGTCAGTGGATAGAGATATCATTGGAGCTTTGACAGGCCACGACCCAGTGACACAACAAATAACATATGTGGAGCGATACCAGAAATCATGCGTGTATGGCTACCTGAAGCTGATGAATTACGCTAGCGACGAGGCAGGAAAAATGGAAGAGCGAATAGCTGAAGTGAAACGAATGTTAAAGCCGTTACGGTTTTTTTGGTTGGGTTGGGGGAAAAAACCTCTTCAGAATATTAACAGTATACCACCGGTAAGACCCAATTAAAGGAGTTACAGTAATGTGCGTCGCCCTCTCACTCAGACTCCTGATGGGGTGACTCATTAAGACATTGCTCGTGGCATGCCGCTCTTCTTAGACCTTTATTCGCCAAACAAGAGATTAAGGTATTACAATAATAATAATAAGTAATGCAAGAATAAGTTGCTCCGTGAGCTTGTACACTTGAAGGCGGAATTGTGAAAATATTGGAGAGTTGTTAGCTATTCAACTAAAATTATAACATGATCATTGAACGGTATTGTGTGGCGACTGTATGCTCACTCGTGTTCATATTACATGATCCACAATGTATCTACTGAGGATAGACGGGCACCGCATAAAGATGTGCAGGGTGGTCCAAGAGTATTATGATGTTCATAAGGTCTGTTTTTTTTTGTTTTTGACACGCCGTATGCCCCAATAGAAGAAAGTTAAAGAGTAAGCAAGATCAAAATGTATTGGCTAAACCTTTTTACAGGACCTCATGTGCGATACTTGGGCCAAACAGCGTTATACCGTATGATGCAGGCCCGTTATGGCCGGTACACTATGAAAAGGGAGTTGTGGCACCAGCAGATGCCCAGTACCAAAAACCAACGAAGTATTTGTGGGCGATTGGCCCTCGTAACACACGCCGGCCCGGGTTGGCGTCCGGCAGCTGGACGTGAAGCTTTGTTTACGCCAAGTTCTTAAAACCAGTACTATTGCCACCAATCATCTTACTGGTAGGAGAATATGGAATGAAGTCAGAAGTCACGACATACGATTATAGCCCGAGCACGGTTCGTCTTTTTTTCGGGAATGGGCGGTGTAATTTAGATATTTGTAATCTGTTATGAATATGTGGCATATATGAGCACCAGCACCACCCAGTATTAACTCACTCAGATGGCAGTTCCTAGAAGGGCAAAACGGGGGGAGTTTGTCGTTTCACCCACACAAGACCGCTTCAACACACTCGAACGCCCCGTGGTGATGCGTAGCGGATTCTAACATGTCAGTAAGGGTTGAAACTCCACTTTGTTGCCAATAACATCCACTCATTCTTTTTAACGACCAAAGCCGGCAGAGGTTCAGGCAAGACTTAATGAGGTCCCAGCCACAGGGAGGCTCTGGGAAGGGCGAGGCAGATTCCGTACTCCTTATTGGCTTTACCATATACTGTTAACTTTAAGTTCGCGCACCAGCCGTACGGGTAGTCTTGAATGACGACATCATAATATTAGGTTGACGTCTCGTTTTTTTTCAAAAAAGAGTGTGGTGCAATGTTCCCAAAGGCACATAGAAATGATGACAGGCAATTGAGGAGCGGAGAATGCCAAAATGGATGACAGCTGTGATATTGTCACGTGAATGCTAGAGACAGACCGAGGCCGTGCATCCGCCACGTCAAGTAGTGATCGCTGTCCACGACCAGCATGACGCAAAAAGTGCTTCACTGGTGAGAGTGCCAACTCAGTGGTTTTGATAACACGTGGTCTTCACAAGGCCACCCTGCGAGATGTTACTATGATATGCTGATGGTGGCTTTCCGGGCTACATGGCTTGCCCAACAACAACCAATGCAGCACATCAAACGATGGCGCAACGAGCGATGGCAGACAAGACGGAGGAACGTAGAGTTTCAGCATCAGTCACGACTGGTAAAGGGCAAAAGACCTAGAATCTGTCGAGGTTCCCCAGCCACGAGTGGAAGAAGAAGAAGAGCCTGTAGAATTAGATCAGCCACAAATGGAGCAAGGAGGACCTGTCGAGGTTCCTCAGCCAAGAATGGAAGAAGAAGAAGAGCCTGTAGAGTTAGATCACCACAAATGGAGCAAGAAGAATCTGTCGAGGTTCCTCAGCCACGAATGGAACAGGACGAGCCCGTCGCAGTTCATGATCGAAACGCTGGATTGCTGCCAGAGATGGCCCATCCTGACAATGTGCTCAGCTACATGCGAGATCACAATAACAAACCGTCGAGGAAAGAAGATTTAGGTGGCTACCGCACTGAGTACGAGCGGCAGTGTTTCAATCTCCGACGCACAGCTCAACCAGTACAGGTGAATTGGTTGAACAGTTGCGTAAAGTAAATAAGGAATTGTGAAAATTCTGAATATCGACAATTTTTAGGCACATAAGCAAGTGAGCAGAGGAATACTAGAAAAATTGAAGGGTGCCTTCGTGGATTTGAAGACTATTCCCAAACCACGGGAGCCAAGGGAGTGGCACGCTTACCATGGCATTTACCGTGTCAGGAAGTATAACCCACCAACAAAAACCGCCCAACGAGTGAAATACGTGTTCACACAACCGGGCAATTACGCTGAAGCGTGTGACTCGTAAATTGGTTGAAAACAACTTTCCATTCTTCAGTGTTTATAACGGTACAATTACGCAGAATCTTATAACGGTACAATTACGCAGAATCTGGACGAGCAAGCAGCCTTCACGTTCAACATCACAAACGGTACCCGTAGCTGCCGATAACGAGAAAAGGAAGCAAGAGCCCGGACCTTTGGGTATGGTGGTAGGTGCACCCGAAAGACACACTCGTGAAGGAAGAAGGGAGCAGACAGGGATCAGCAGTTTAGCGGATGTTAGGTGACACAGCGCAAGGTGGACGAAGAAAGGCCAATTGATCAACGGTGCGTGCTGCGTGACTTTGTGCGGCAACACTTTAACCTTGAAAAAAAACACTTCATAAATACTATTGTAATGGTGTCGGGCCATCTAATTCCTCTCAACAAACAACCACCCACCCACCCATAAAACCGGAGACGGAGGAAAGAGAGGTTAGAGATGGAGCGGACCACCGATCATTCTAAGTACTCTGAGATTTCTCATACTTTTAAAATTCCGCCCAGATACAGCAGTCCCCGTGTCTAATTGCGCGCACTTTCCTTCACCCTTATGCGCTTGTGCACCTCACAGCTAAACACCTGGCGACCCTGCCCGTTCTTTTCCCGATGGCTTGGGCACTAAAACATAACCCCAAAGGCGAGGGCTCTTGCTTCCTTTTCTCGTTATCGGCAGCTACGGGTACCGTTTGTGATGTTGAACGTGAAGGCTGCTTGCTCGTCCAGATTCTGCGTAATTGTACCGTTATAAGATTCTGCGTAATTGTACCGTTATAAACACTGAAGAATGGAGTGTAACATACGAAGTCTACGCTACGTATTGCGGGCAGTGACACCGCGTTCGTGGTTGCTGCACGAATGCCATGTAGATCTGCCACTCCCTTGGCTCCCGTGGTTTGGGAATAGTCTTCAAATCCACGAAGGCACCCTTCAATTTTTCTAGTATTCCTCTGCTCACTTGCTTATGTGCTTAAAAATTGTCGATATTCAGAATTCCAATTTGCTGTATTTACTTTTACGCTAACTGTTCAACCAATTCACCTGTACTGGTTGAGCTGTGCGTCGGAGATTGAAACACTGCCGCTCGTACTCAGTGCGGTAGCCACCTAAATCTTCTTTCCTCGACGGTTTGTTATTGTGATCTCGCATGTAGCTGAGCACATTGTCAGGATGGGCCATCTCTGGCAGCAATCCAGCGTTTCGATCATGAACTGGCGAACGGTTGTCCTGTTCGAATTCGTGTTAAAGAGCCGTACGAAGGTAAGTTCATTGATTGACCATAATTAATTAGTCTAACGTCTCGTTTTTTCAGAGCTGTGGTTGCAATGTCACCAGAGCCACAAGAAATAAATGCTAGGATTGAGGAGCAGGAAGGCCCAGATGATGCAGATAGTGATATTTCACGTGATGAATCGGCAGACGAGGCGTCATACCACGCCCAAGTAGGTGATGCTGTCCACGATCCAGCTGACGAAAGTGCTCCTTCAGGTACGTCAGTGGTTTTGTAAAACGTGGTCTTACAAGGCCACACTGCGAGTGTTTACTATGTTGCTGAATGTGGCTTTCAGGCTCTGGCCTTCAACAACCACTGCAACAACATCACGACGATGGCGGTCAACCAGGGATGGGACAAGAGGAATCTGTAGAGTTCCATCAGCCACAAATGGAGCAACAAGAATCTGTCGAGGTTCCCCAGCCACGAGTGGAAGAAGAAGAAGAGCCTGTAGAATTAGATCAGCCACAAATGGAGCAAGGAGGACCTGTCGAGGTTCCTCAGCCAAGAATGGAAGAAGAAGAAGAGCCTGTAGAGTTAGATCAACCACAAATGGAGCAAGAAGAACCTGTCGAGGTTCCTCAGCCACGAATGGAACAGGACGAACCCGTCGCAGTTCATGATCGAAACGCTGGATTGCTGCCAGAGATGGCCCATCCTGACAATGTGCTCAGCTACATGCGAGATCACAATAACAAACCGTCGAGGAAAGAAGATTTAGGTGGCTACCGCACTGAGTACGAGCGGCAGTGTTTCAATCTCCGACGCACAGCTCAACCAGTACAGGTGAATTGGTTGAACAGTTAGCGTAAAAGTAAATACAGATGAGCCAAGACCATAAAAAATTTAAGGACTTTCCCTGGCTTGAAATACGAGATATCCCTAGCATCAATGGGAAAGGAGTGTTTGCCAAAGTGGAAATTGACAAAGGTCGAATTGTCAGCGATTATAGGTAATTTTACAAAGAACTCAGGTAATGTCGTTGTGCATCGAAACGCATGTATGAGTCTATATATGTTTCAGAGGCACATTTGTTACCGTGCCCGACGTCGTTAAAATGAGACAGCAATCGGGCCCGGAATATTCGGCACATGTAGGTGATTACGAAGTGGAATATGAAGGTGAGCGTTTTGTCTGCATGTAGCACTAAGGTTTTTGAATATGAGGAATGCACAATTTTCAGCTCACGTCCGTGATCCGCACGGTTATAGCCGTGATTGGAAATATTCAATTCTGGCACATGAACCTATTTACAAAGGGGCGGTAACACTGGGTCGGCTCATCAATCATAGCAGCATCCACCCAAACCTTCTTTATAAGAAGGTCGATCGTAGTCACGCCACGGATTTAGGACCACAATTGGAAATGCTGGTGATCTTTGAGGCAACTCGAAAGATAGCGGTACGAAAACTTTCACTGGGCTTACAATTTCCATTCAACTCTGCCCTATTTGATTGTTATTTGCCGAGTACTGATTTTAGAAAGGTGAACAGTTACTGTGGAATTATGGGAACAAATACTTGCATGGTGGAATGCCCATGGATTGCCTGTGTGAACGATGCAAGCCGCAACTCGGTAAGTTGGTTTTCGCCCACCTATAATCTCTCACGTCTCTCTCAGTCTCTAACACCGCTACCCAGCGCCACAGCAGCTCAAAAGTATCGAAATTCTAGCATCGACTACGGATCTGCAAATTCCTGTTGTAATTGCTCCGAGACCAGAAGCTGCAATAAGTGAAGAATGCTCTTATTCACAACAAATGTGCCTAAGACCAGAGGAACTAGAGCGAAAAAGTCTGCGACAAGTGATCACAGCACGTAATGTGTTTTGCTCTCTAAACACAAAAACTCGTATCGCTGGCCTCGTTCCTCTCCTTACCCGATCGAATCATGCTTCCTTTACGAACGTGTTCGATGCATACCATCATAATCGATCCATGTTCTTAGGCATTCAGGTATATTTTTTGATACGTTTTATTTTATAAGAGATAATATAAATGGGATGGAATGCTCATTCAGGATGGTTACCCCACATCACGAGAGGATGCCAATTCACCGCCAAACGCGAACGTATTAGTCGAGTTGTTATGTGTCGCGTACCAAGATGCATATAGAAACGGAAATCCCGTGGTTGTTGTATTGAAGCGAGAAGAACAACCAGCACGGCTGGTACGAAGAAGGAAAGCACCAGTGATGCTAGTCGTCTTATTCGGAGACATTATTCCTATAACTGAGCCGAAACGCTATGGGAACTGCATTATGTACGATGCTAAGCAGGAACTGTGCCAGATTGTGGTAAGTGATCATATGGTGCAAGGATAGATTGACCGATAGCAATTGCTATTTTCAGACTGATCAGACTGCAGATAAAGCTACCCAACAATCATTGTTAGAGTTGTATGGCGGAGCAAGGGTTGTACGGTTCCCGACGCCAATTGAGAGCATGTGGACAGAGTTGCAAAACAATCCAAGGATGGATTTTCAAGGAATTCTAAGAACATTAGACGGATTTGATCCATACAGGAGTCAACGGGAAGAACTGCGACGTGAAACTGGTATGCGTTAGAATTGAATGTTGAATCTGATAGAATCTCATGTATATACTATGTAAATATATATATCAGTTTATTGTTGTGGAAATGGGTCATCACGGGAAATTCACGGGTTAGTGTACTAGTGATGGGGTGCCTGGTACGGGTATGTACATAAAAAAGGTTGAAAATGTATATTTCTATTAATATGTATATGTATAAAGCAATCTGAATAGTTTTGAAATCGTAAAAACTGAATTTTATCTAATTCGAATAACTTGGAACGAAACGAACGTAACGTATACGTGTAGCTCTTATATCCCTTTTATCGTTCGCGTGTTTGTAGTGAAATAAATAAATAAATAAACTACTGCGCTGATGAAAGATCCGAACGTTCTCAAACTTCACAATTGCTACCAAGAAAACCCAAATTAAACCGATTGTAAATATGGAACGCAATTGAACAGAGCTGGCTGAGCCATGAATAAACGATGAAGAATGATTGAGGAACTTTGTTGTTTTCACCCCATCATACCGTCAACATGCCTTGTGTCCACTAAATCTTTCGACCGGTCGGCTCAGTCGAATGCATGCAATCGATCAATACACGTGGAAATTTGGTAAACAACCACCCATAATCGCCATATGAAGTGGAGGGCCGGTGCACAGCGCGATTTTGGCTCTGCCCAAATTCAGCGATCCGGCTTACTCCATGACCTTTCGGCGTATAAGGCTGACTCAGTTCGTTTTCTCTGTCTTAAAGTTTTGTCGAAAGCTTCGCCGGTGTTGAAAGTGCTTAATTTCTCATGCATATTTTTTTGAGTCATTATCCAATTACACAATTTGTAAGTCGTGAGTCGCTATTGTGGAGATTCGAGAGCATGGGAAAGTTGCGACAGCACCCTCTCGTTCGACGCAGCCTCTCGCCCCGTTCCCATGTTCTCGATGAGACGGCGGCGAGATGAAAGGCGCTCGCCAGGGAGCCCTCACCACTTTCTCATGCTTTCGAGTAATAGTTGCTATAGCTTTTGAGCTTTCGAGTAAAACTCGCAATAATTTATTCCAATAACTTAATGTATTACCCCTAAGGCGCACAGCGTTCATTAAAAAGTTGTTGATTTTTTCGCCGGCCTCATACCTCCAATAACACTAACGCTTTCCTGCACGAAAGCACCAAGCTATCGTCTCTCTGAGAAAAGAAAGATTCAAAACTTCCCAAGTAAGGCAGTCCTTTCCCATTTTAAGAGGCATAAACAGCGAACGCTTATTTGCAAGTGAAGTTACAAATGATAGATGAAGCCACTCTAGCGATATGGACCTATTTAGGCCCTTACCATTTATCTCAGATCCGAGAAATGGGTGCGATGTATAGGCTCACGGACCATTCGCGTTCAATAGTGGAGATATCTTATAGACTGCTATAGTGTGCCTTTGAATTCGGAGGCGTCATCAATCTAATCTCTCCCCATCGAGGTTTCAGGTTGTGCCCCTCTGGCGACTCAGTGTTTGGCGCAAACCCTAATTTGACCACCGCCGAAATTCTCCCCTCGCAGTTTCGTTAACTTTAAAATCAATCAGTAGTTGTACTGGTTGTTGTTTTGCCCCTCCGTCTGATTCACGGATACTGGATAAAATATCATCTGCTATTATTACTGCACTCGCATTCACCTGAAGTAATAATGATATTGAGGAATTTTAACCATGGCGGTGACGGTTTGTTTTACAAGTGATCTCGTGGCGAGAGCTTCCTCTCATCCTCGGAAAACGTAGAGGGTACTTCATTAGCGTTTCAGGACGACGCCCATGGAGAATCGCGTATCGTCGCGATAGACGGTCTGTCTTGGTGTGGTCACAGTAGGTGACCTGATCACGGATCACATTTTCAAGGAACACCTTGAGAACTCCTTGAGTCGCGTGATAGATCGAACCTGTGATACGTTTCACTCTAGCACGACGAGCGACACGACGGATTGCCGGCTTGAGTGCAGCACTTACGAATAAGATAGTGACTCACATCGGCGCGCCCCCTACATACACCTTCGCCCGGGTATCCACGCCGGGGCCTCCAAAACCGACTGCGCTCACCAACACCCCCGACTTTACATGCTTACTCCTACCACACTACTGTAACTATTCCTTCTTGACTCATTTCAACACAATACCGAATCAACACGCCACACTAAATACATTTATTCAACAAATATTTATTTTCAGTGTGATTTGAATGTATTCGTTTCACTGAGGAATAATATATATGGCCCTAAAGAGAGCCGTTGGATAGATTGAGATCAACTCGCTATGCGCTCCAACTTGAGCACGTTCATCGCGGATACGGCGAGTCAGCTGGATGTCCTTGACTAATAATGGCTCCTGAAATACAAAAAACAATCTTTTCTTCAAGAGTGAAGTAAACGATGAATTATTCATCAAAAAGTGTACAAACACAGGAGAGAAATCAAAGAATGCGCTGAAGGCAAAAGAGAAAACTATTGAAATGCGCTGTAAAAACCTGTAAGTAAGACAAAAAACTACTTTATTGTGGGAACTCTTTTTCTGCGCAACATTCGATCACTCCTCACTTCAACTTGCTCAAAAGGCAGCTTCAAAGTATATTCCAAAACAATAGCTGCTTTATGAGTTCGCATTGAATCACAGCAACTTCCAAAATTTGCATCGATCAGTAACCGAAAAGTAAAGGTCAGCGTGACAGAACGCTATTGGTCCCAATGGACTATGATTCTCTGACTAGTTAACGGTATGACCGAGACATGCATGTGTTTGCTATTGAAAGTTGGAATCTGAATCAATTTTTTGTCCTACTGACATCTGCAAAACTTTTCCTACGGCTATGTTTTCCTTCAAGAAACTTTTCCTCCATGTACCCTTACTAAAATCAACGGCAAATAAATGATCGGCTTCGGGATCTCAATCTATGTGAGACTCTGCCTAGGGGAGTTAATTGGTTTCTTTACTATGAGTAGACATTGAACGTTGGGGTTAGCGCAGTAACGAATGTGATTTCAGTAATCATGGCACCGAACAATTTCAAAGACAAGTTCTTGCAGAAATTCTTTTTTTGAGATTTCGGGGCAGTAGGAGCGGACTGAAACCAAATGATCAAACATTCAAGAAAATTTATTACCCTTTTTCTATGATATTCGGAAATGATTCTAATAGGAAGCTCAAACACAAAAGAAGATGCTGTTAAATTTCCTGTAGGCATCTGCCAACATGTCTAGATTCAAATAGTGCATGAGCACTTCGTCCACTTCAATTAAAAACAAGGGATGCCACACGAAAAGTGTACCAACCTTCTATCTTTCTTTGTGGTCAAGAACCGATGTTGAGAGATGGCTGTTGTCTAATTGTTCTACACAATGCACTTGATTCACCGACGAATGTATACGCCAAATTCCAGCCGGAATCGAGATTGGCACCGACGAGGTATACTCTAAAAACACAACTATACGATTGGTACACAAAAGGGCAGACGATTTCTAACGAACAGATGCCAATGTTAAATTGCGAGGCTTCGAAGTCGTTGACAAAATCGTCATGGAAGCGAATGAAAAGATCAGCCCCAAGGACTTGAATATCATAGTGACCGAGTCCTTTGAAGTCTAATCTAAACATTCAAACTAGCGGGATATATGACCCCTCCTCTTATTCAATCCTTTGGGGGACAAATAAGGGTTGCGTCATAGGACCTAGCAGCACAGTTCTGTGTTTCTACCTGGGTTAGAGCAGCGCTACTACCCTCCACTGATGAAGCACTCTTTTCCCTGAGGGGTCGCGCTGCTTTAACTGTCTGGCAGGTAGAAACATAGCGGTATGCTAGGTCCATGCTAGGTCCGCAACCCTTTTCTGTTCGTTTTTCGCTGCAGGAGCCCCATGTCCACTCCCATCGCCACTGGGCCGGGAGTTCCTGCCATCAAAAAGTCGCAGCAAAATCGAAAAAGTTGCGTTCTGTCCTAGTAAACCAACCTCTGATATCTTATCAGGGCTTTAAAAGGTGCTGGACCAAGGTTAGCCGGCAATGTGATCACTTTTTCCCATAAATAAACGCGTTTGAGTCAGCATGCGGCCCATGGAATCGCATTAATCGGTCAGTGAGCAGTGATCGTTCTTTTGGGCACCTAGGCGACTTGATCTGAAGCGCAGTGGATTCTTGTGAGATCACGACTACATAGTATGTAGCGGGATGAAAATGTTGTCTACATCCCCTATTTCACGTTCAACATCCTTGAGAAAAATCGGTCCGAAAAGCACAGGCACATAAGCATAAGCAAATGTTGCAGTCACGGAACTCCTGAGGCGAAAACCCAATTGATTGTATCAATAAACCATCTGGCATCACAGTTTGGAATCTGCACCACGAAGAATAGAGAGCAAGCTGGAGAGCAGGCAAAAGCAATAACGAAAAAGGAATTGTGAAATCAAAAGAATATTAAGTGAAGAAGAGATATAGATGGTGGTTTCTTAGAATTGACTGCAAAGGGGGTGGCAGTGGTGTAGTAGCAAGTGGCACGCTTACCACGCGAGCGGTCCGGGGATCAAATCCTGGGTCGTGAGTCGCCCGGGCCAACCAAGCCTTCCATCCCTCCGGGGTCGGTTAATTGGTACCAGACTTGTCTGGGAGGATAAAAACACTGACTTGTACATCGGCTGGCCCCCGCAAGTCATTGTATAGGCCACATCGCATTCAAACGCCACTACGAATGTACAAATGGAAGTAGAATGCGTGCCGCATCCCAAAAAGGGATTGATCAACGGCAATGCTTCATCCTTTATCTTTTTTATGCAAAAGGAATCAGACCCAATGGCAACACCAATGAGATGAGCCCTGTACCCGCTTTTTTTTTCAGGGGAAGACTGTTCAACCACAAACAAACGGTTAATTCACATGAACGGCGTGCTATTGATAAATCCTCTAGGACTAAGTCTTGGAGAGGAGAGGGACCTGCTAGAGAACGCAGAGGCGGTAAAGGGCTGAGTTCAAGTAGTCCGTCAACCGGTAAACCGGATCCTGTGTAAGCGTTCTGTAAAGCTTTGATTAAAATACTCGCACTAACGCTTATAGTTATATATGAAACCTCCAACAACATCACAAGATTCTCAGAACTTCACGAATCTTGGCAGTTTATGAAAAGTAGCAAATGGTATGAGAAAGTGTCAAATGAATTCGTTTTCTTCTCAAGTGATATTTCAACGAGAGGAGCTGATGGCCGCTGCAGAGTGGTGAGTCATAAACAAAATAGTGACGCACGAAACGAACTAAGACCTGTGCAAGCAAATTAAACAATGTAAGTCTAGGCCGAGTAAGATTTGTCATGGGATAAGTTCTGCTTTTAGCATGGCTCCAAGGAGCTACCCTAAGCTTTGGAGAGAGCATTTTGAATAACTCCTATATTAAGACCAAGAGAAACCTGAACTTCTAGCGTCCCGATAATTATGCATACCACGCATCATCCCCAAAGAAATCGGACTCGGTAGTTCAGAAAAGCATCCCCAAAAGTTCTGAATCCGATTTACACATGGAACAATTCCTATCCCCCTTTAACCTTCAAGATATGTCAACCAAACCCAACGCTTGTAACAATTCATCCTTTCCATATGAGAAGCTAAGTAAACTCGGGTAGGAGAGAATTCCCCCCCCCCCAACACAATGCTTACCCGCAATTTTTTCAAATAGCTTAAACTGAGTTGCTAAAAGTACAGAAAATAAGCAGTCAGAAGTTGAAAACTGAACCCAAAAAAATACAGTCAACAAATTAACACTCGAAAACTTCGAAAATGAAAATAAGTTTGCAACGCCTACAAAACAAAGAAAAAACAGCGCAATAAATTGGATGGAAAACACAAGATTCCCGACCAGTGTAGCTAACTTTTAGCAATGTGATGGGGAAAATGAACCGCTAGAGAACTGTATGCTTCAACTTAGGTTCATACTACGACGTCTGATCATATAGAACAATTACCTAAGTGTTGATTATCGCCCGGTAGAGCAGAACTCACTGTGGTGATATCGCCTAAGGTACACAGCAACAAGTTTTGAAACATACACAACCGCGCTCTTCAAAACTGTTCTCTTTTCGCGAACTGTACCCACAAAAATGAAGAATATTTTCACTTCAAATTCAAACCAGGGGCGGTATTCGATCCTTCCCCAGGGGGATATATCCCCCTACTCTGATTCAATCCTCTGGGGGGACAAAAAAGGGTTGCGTCATAGGACCTAGCATACCTCTGTGTTTCTACCTGCCAGACAGTTAGAGCAGCGCGCCCTCAGGGAAAAGAGTGCTTCATCAGTAGAGGAATTGGAATTCAGAACAGTATTAGCAGTTGTGTGAACCGGGTGTATAGCCAGGAAAACACTGCAAGCTAAACTCAAAACTCTAGTGAGAATTTGAACTGAAATATGCACGAAAAAGAACGAGGCACATAAGCGAAAATTTACGTCGCTGGTCGCGCATAGAACTGTCCTTCGATTGCTTTGGGGTCTTTGTTGTGTTTTTGGGATGCGCCATGCACTTCATCCCCATTCAGAAGTGCAGCAGCTGTTGATTGGGTTAAGGAGGTGCGCCGTGTGGTGTGTCAGTCATTAGGACAGAAAGCGGCTTTTACGCGCTTTGCAGCGCGAACTATTATTCGTTGCGGGGATCTCAGGTCCGCTGTTGGTTTGCTGCGGGAACCTCGGGTCCACTGATGATGGGCAGTGGACCTGAGGTTCCCATAGCAGGAAATGTTCCGCAATTCGAAACGCTAAAACGTCTTTCAGTATGTCTGCTGTCAGAGTCCACGATTCGTCCCACGACGAATTGCGGACACTGACATGCTGTTAATGGGAAACCACCTCTCTAAGTGCTAACGTGCCCACTGACGAGAGCGCCAAAGTTATAAAATGTCTCCGATAAGACATCAGAAACGCCCGGCTATGGCATAGTACAGAAAAGCTAAGACACACTTTTATATTTCTCAGCGAGAAATGCGCTCAGCAACTCTGGATTGCTGACTGAGAGGACCTGGGCCCGACGAGAAAAACGAAAGGGTCGCTCCCTGTGAGAAGCTACACTAGAGTTTCTCAATCAACAATCAAACGACTCCATAATCGAGATGCAAGTCAAATAGGTGACGCAAGAATGATTTTGGCCACCAAGAAAACGGGTGTGGCTCACTAGGATAGAAAGCGACTTTTTGCGTTTTGCAGCGCAAAGCATCTTCCGCTGCAGGAACCTCAGGTCCACCGCGGATCATCAATGGACCAGAGGCTCCCGCAGCCATTCATCAATGGATCCGAAATCCCTGCAGCAAACAGTATTTCGCACTGCGAAACGCAAAAATTACTGAAGTGAGCAATGTCAAGTTCCAGTGAAGGAGAATTCAAGTTATGGAAGATATGAGCAACTCGCACAACTTATTATTTCAATAGGAAAATGTTCATCAAAAATCAGAATCAGAACTAGAAAAGTTTAGGATGTAGTCGCGAGTAAAAAGTGATAGTACACTGAATATTTAGTGAGTTCTCGTGCTACTAGGAAAAATAAAATTCTCTGAAACTACTGCTGTCGCCTGTTGTCTCAAACTCCCAAAGAAAATGGAACGAGGGATAGACGTCATGAAAATCGCTAACAGTAGCTGTTAAGCTTATCAAAACGAAGCGGATGTGGTCCACTAGAACAGAAGGTGGATTTTCAGCGTTACGCAGCGCGACACATTTTTCGCTGCGAGAACCTCAGGTCCACCTCTGATGATCATCTTTGGACCAGAGGTTCCAGCAGCGAAAAACCTGTGGACCCGATGTTCCCGGAGCGAAAAATGTTTCACGCCGCGAAATGCTAAAAGCTTGCGTTCTGTCCTAGCAAACTACACCCAAACAAAGCAGCCATCACCCATCTCACGGGGGTACCCAAACAAAGCAGCCATCACCCATCTCACGGGCGTAAATGATCGTTGTCCCTGCCATGTACTGATTATAATATACATGAGAAGACTAATTCATAGTTGGGGTTGACTCGCAACAAATTTGACACAGCCGGGAACGTTGCCCATGGTAAGTTTTTGCGGGGAGGGAGGGGGGGGGAGTTTCAAAACTCCAGGGGCGGTATTCAATCCTTCCCCCAAGGGGTTGGGGGACGGAAATCCCTTTAAATTTTCTCTGTCTTCCCAACTGGGATTGTCCTGATAAAGGGCCTACATTTAATGTATGTATGTAGGTCAAAGTAAACATGCATTGAAAATGAAGAAACTACATCGTTCAAAACAAATAAATTTAAAGGGATTTCGGTCCCCCAACTTCTGGGGGAAGGATTGAATACCGCCCCAGGAGTAGAAGTGGTGTAGTGGCAAACGACGCTGCATACATATCACGCGCTCGGTCCGGGAATATGGCCACGAGGAAGCGAGCAGCAGCTTTCTGTCGTACCAAACCACACCAGCATGAGAGAAGTGAAATTAAGTCCATGTTAAGAAAAGCTGAAGACCAAAATTCAATTAGACAAATGGCCGTCGACATATTCAAATAGACCAATGGCCGTGGAGACATTCAAAGAAACGAAAAAACCATACATCACCAAATAAAAGAAAATATGGCCACGAGGAAGCGTAGCGCACTATGGCCATCCGTAATTGCACGCGCTAGGCGTACCATAAAGCCTTGGAACCGTAGCAGAACCAGAAAAGTCGGGAAAACACGTAACAGTCTGGCTCCCAGCCTTTCCAAGATCTCTCAAGACGGAAAACACATTGGTCTAGGGCCTGGTGCGAGCACGTCCTTCCCCAAATACAAGCCTAAGCCTAAGGCCTGTGAAGCTATCTGGGGTTCAGGCTGAGGCTTAGGCTTGGTGTTGCTTATAGCACGCCTAAAAGGAGAATCATAAGCCTTAGGCTAACGCTTGAGCTTAGGCTTAGGCTTGGGGCAGCAGTTGCTCTCCCCAGGAGCACAAGCCTATGCCTTAGGCTTAGGCTTGGATTATCATATCGAATAGTTCACATAAAACCCTCGCAACTTCATCAACATACCACAACACTTACATACTAAAAGGAATGCACTTATACTAGCATGAGAACAAAGGTAAACCCTTGATATAGCCTACAAAACCCTGTTTAAACTATTAAAAAATTATAAAATTTTTCTACCACTCACTATGGAAAGGTACTCCGGCCGCTTGTTCGCGCAGGATCCCGTCCAAGCCAAAAAAGGGGGCGTGGCCTAGATTTCGGCCGCAGTCTATGCGTCGAGAACGCAAAAAGACCTTACCCTTCGGGAAAGGTACTTTTTGAGTGGGGGGTGGATTTTTGGAGAATTTGAGAAGAGTTCTAGAGCATTTCGCCTGAAACTTCAGGTATAAGGGTTTGCGAGCATTCCGAACACACTGGAGCAATCAGATTTGAAAAAGGTTGAATATCAACAAAGTTATAATGGTTTTGTTGAGTTTTGTGTGCATTTGGTCGCAACGAGAGGGGTTTGGACGGCCATATCTCCTTCCCAACAGAACCGATCAGACTGAAACTTCAGAACTTAAGCTTTCTGTAATAGGCTCAGCTTATATCCAGAGTTTCGTCCGATTCTGTTCAGTGCGGTGTTTTTCAGGAGGTGAAATTTTCAAAAAATCGTCACTTTTGCAGCTCGCCACCCAAATTGCGCGGCTTCGGACGTCCATATCTCCCTTCCATCTCGACCAATCGAACTAAAATTTCAAACTTAAGCTTTCTATGAAGGGCTGAGCTTATATCCAAGTT
>MU883059.1:0-22791 GCA_036418205.1 Ostertagia ostertagi
GCTTACAGAGTAGCCAATTATTCTTCAGTTCGGCAGAGGTTTCAAAACCATACGAAAATATTCGTTCACTTCATTCTTCTTTTCATGAACTTGTATATGAGAAGGGTAATAAAAGTGATTACAAATTTATATGTAAGACATATGTTTTACTAGAAGAATCGCGTTCAAAATAATTTCGGAACTAGAAGCGTTGTGGATCGCAGCCAAGGATCCTAAGATCTATAGGAAGAGTGAACTTCGGTGCGTTGGTGCCCGGCCTCTGCATGCGTCTCTTGTCACTGAACTATCTCGCACTGTCGCTGTCGGAGTCTCTCATCATCACACTGACCCATTTCGCCATAAGCTTTAAAAAGCACTGCAGAGCAAATTGAGTATCATTAGGACACCATCTGGCCTTCGCACTTAACTGTTCTATAGGCAAAATCCTATTCGAAGTTATACCCAGGGTAAGCATAAAGGATAAAGGATAAAGCATTTGCCGTTGATCAATCCCTTTTTGGGATGCGGCACGCATTCTACTTCCATTTGTACATTCGTAGTGGCGTTTGAATGCGATGTGGCCTATACAATGACTTGCGGGGGCCAGCCGATGTACAAGTCAGTGTTTTTATCCTCCCAGACAAGTCTGGTACCAATTAACCGACCCCGGAGGGATGGAAGGCTTGGTTGGCACATCTATACAGGAAGATAAAACACTTATAAACATATCGGCTGGTCCTCATAATTTATTGTAGAGGTAACCACTTTCTGTTTCTGTATATTATTGGTATTATTATAATATAACCACTTTCTGTTTCTGTATATTATTGGTCTGTCATACCTGAACTGCCTGAAGCAGCCCTTGCTTGAGTCTGAGGACTTTTTTGAGGGTACCTGACAGGAAGCCCGTCGTGCAGCAAGAAGGCAGTGTCACCGGACGAGTCGCAGCGCTTCATTTGCGATGTAGGACGTACAACAGTGGTACATTCTGTTTAATTTGACGCTAAACCACTCTCTGCGACTCGTCCGCTGACTTCGCCCTGTTGCCGCGCGACGGGCCTCTTGTCGGTGCCACTTTTTTTGATGACTGCTACCTCGCTTTGACATCCATCGACGTTACATTCTGAATCACCATCTCAAGCTTTTTTCCGAATCTGCGATTTTGCATCATGTTAAGTTCCTGTGGAGGAATTGCAGCTCCTGTACTACCCATTTCGTACGTTACGGTCTGGATCTGCATAAAATTAAGCCCTCCAGCTCATTACGGCCAGAAAGCTGCGATCAGGTGCAACAAAGTGAAAGATTTGAATCTCGGCTTTTTGTTGCGGCTGATAAGTGAGATCACGTAATGTGTTCAGACGAAGCTTTTCAGCGCTGTTTATCCGTGACACACTACATGAAAGTTTCTAGTAAATCTCTCGTACCAAATGTTCCCTACAAGAAATTGCAGCGTATACAAATTTACGCGTCTCACTTTCCTATGTCCTCTTTTACAAGTTACATGGGAAGCCGCTCTGCGCCATCTGTATTTATGCCCCGCCCACGAGAGAAAAACATGAAAAGCGGTGGTTGTGACGGGCAGAAGTGCAGAGGGCGGAATGGTGTAGTGACAAGTGGCGCGCTCACCACGCGAGCGGTTCCAGGATCAAATCCTGTGTCGTGAGGGTAGAGCATAGCGCATCTAAAGGAATTGATCAAAGCCTAATGCGTTTTGCTTCATTCTTTAGTCTCGCGAGTAGTGAGCGTGCCCCAAATGGTGCACCAGGCAATCCTAAGGGTATCATCACGCTCAAATCGTATGTTGTGCTGTGCAAAATTCGCGACACAGTCTGCGGGAACACATGCGCGCCGCGGTACACGCAGCACCAGAGCAGAGCGTAATGTGAGATGTTAGCGTACACCTACCTAAAATGTCATCCTGAACTTGGTACATCCGTTTAAATAGGCTACTGCTAACATTGCCCTCCTCATATTCTTGATCATCAGATGAAAACTAAGAAACATGAATCAATAACAACGCTTGTGGGGTCGGCTCACCAGTTTTTGTAGTAGCATTACTCTCTTCATCAGAAATGCCGTGCTGTATCTCAACCAAATTCTTCAGGAAATCAATGCTTCCCAGATTGATGTTGTTGAAGATCCGTAATCTACCCTCAATCTTGTATACGTATTCCAGAGGAGAGAGATCAACCTCTGCACCTGAAAAAGTCATCTTAGCTGACGCTCCTTTTCGAAAAAAAATACTTCAGGTCTCTTCTGAAATTCCGCGCTTGCTCCGCTTCTATTGAAATTCAAACACCTATAACTAAATCCAATTACATTATGTTATCTCTTCTATATATAAAGTGCTGAGTCGTGGTTTGTGGGTGGTGACTGCAATGTCTAGCAACCACTAGTCGAAGTCCAATTGAGATAGTGTGACTTAGCTAAAGCGTGCCCTATAGGCAGGGGTGAACACTGTAATGGGAGGAGATCGTCATGGGTTTAGGCGCACAGGGGATGGTTGAAGCTACAGGGGACCTAAATGTGGGAAATAAACGTCACTCGCTGAAACCGCAAGGGAAGTGAGCAGAGGCGACCAATACCTCAGCTCTGGACTTGGGTTACAACATTGTACGATCGGAATGAGAACGGCTTGCTGATACGAACGAATCTGAGTGATGTGACCTTCGAGCTCTCATTCAGCTTCCATCCAAAAACGAGTGCATGAAGCATCTCTCAATCACAGCAGAAAGAATAGTTACGGCGAACCGGTCCATATTCGACTATCATTTGTATTATCTCTCGTCCCGTTGATCATCGATTTCCATTCGTTCCTTTCGCGTGCAAAAATCCTCTTCGCTCGAACCCGAATCCTTTGATTCCTTTCGTTTAGAGCTTTCGTGAAGAAGTCTGACCATCGGGCCGGCGGTCGTCCAGGTGTTCGTTTGACGTCCCGAGGGATCCAGTCGGTAACCGCTCTGGTCCAACGGTCATCGCAAAATCGCATGACGTGTCCGGCCCACCTTATCTTCGATTCCTTGGCGAAAACGGCAGCGTCCTGATCTTCGACCGTTGGCGTAGTTCGAAACCCGGGATTCTCCTATTCTTCTATCGGAAGCACGAATGAGTAGGTGATTTCAGGCGGATTCGGTTACCCTCACAAAACACGATATTTCCAGTTTCTTATCTTGCTATATTCTCCTTTCAGAAACCAGTATTTGGAAGGAGTTGTAAGTATTCGGAGCTTGAATACCCGCTCTTACAGGAAAATAGTCCGGAGAACTCATCCTGTCATTCTTACAATGGAGCGCTTTATTTGTCATCTGTCGTCCGTCATAAAATTCCCTAGCTCCGGGAGATCCGTCTGGGGAGACTGGATCAAGTGTGAAATGGGTGGGCACGTCTCGAGAAGTACAAAGCTAAGCGGAGCCCCGCCCACAGTGGGCGTGGCGTGCATCGAAATGAGTGGTACTGAGGACCATGATTTCAAATTCAGTCACAAAACAGCCTCGAGACTGGGACAAAAGTGGGTATAGGTGTGCGTTGGTAAGCCAGATCGAATTGAGGAGACCCACCCTCGGTGGGCGGGGCGTTCTCTAAAAAGCGGTGCTCAATGAAAATATTCATAACTCGGTTAGGAGAAACCTACAGAGCAGAAAAAATGGTGCAGGGAGGCAATGCCTAAGGTGTTCCCACCATTCATGACGTGAGCGGAGGCCCGCCCACAATGGGCGGAGCGTGTTCTGAAGTAGATAGCGTTCCCTACAAGCCTTCATAATTCTGTTCCCAGAAGCCTCAGAGAGTGAGAAAAAGGAGGATAGAGGTAAGAGAAGGAGGTGAGGGTAAATGTTAGGTGGTGGGCGTGGCGCGCGTAGGTTACCGGAGTTTGCTATCAAACTTATAATTCGGTTCCAAGAAGTCCCGGAAACCAGAAAATGAATCGAGAAATAAGTCGAATGCTATTGATGCACGAAAGTGGGCGGAGTTGTCCGCGAAACATTATAACTCGGTTTGGAGAAATCTCGGAGGCCCGAAAAGGTGGATAGTCTTGGAAGGGAATAGAGGCCACACGCCACGAGCGGACATGGCGCGCTCCGGAATGGGTGGAGTCTGCCACGAAACTTCATGTCATAATTTGCTTCCATGAAGTTGGGGAGACCGAGAAAGAAGTGAACAGATTCTACATCGGGTGGTCGAAAGCCATTGGCGGTGGGGCGTCAACAGAATGGATGGAGTTATCAACGAAACATTGTAACTCGCTTCCGAGAAGTACTAGAAATCGGGAAAAAATGGATAGGGCCTGACAGCGGGGAGGACAATTGCTACTGGTGGGTGGCGAGGTGGGCGGGAATTGGCACGAAGCTCTATAAAAAATATTGATGGCCCTGTTTTATGCAATACCATTGCAGTCTCATGTGATGCACGTGAATGCGTGCCCAGCGAAGCTAGTACATATTATATATATATATATATATATAATATAGACATAAATATGAATATATATGGTTGTCGGAAAAATCTTTGCACATTTGTCAACTTCTCGGAAAAATTTTCTTCTATACTATTGCCAACAACATACATATACGTACGCAACCATAATCGCTAGAAGACTACTCTTCAGCAGATAGCATCTGGCCGCCGCTCGTTTGGAAACCGAGAGATTTTGAGAGGGAAAACTAGACACAAAGTACTCTCCGAACCTGTCCGTATCATCCCGGCTATTCTTCTTTAGATTGACGCGCCAAGCATGAAGCAGGTAGTGTCTGTTAGCGCGGATCCGCTAAACGCCACAAGCGAGATAGAACCCATAAGGACCCTCTCCAAAATTCGTTGGCGAGTGTTGCCGATAAAGTTAACCTTGCCGTAACTCCGCCCCATAGCTGGGCCATCAACTTGCCAATATGTGTAAGGCAAAGCTCTCTGTTCTCTAGCCAATGTAACAGCTAGTTGCTACATTAGAATGGGGGGGGGGGGGGGGGAGATTTACGAATGAAAATAAGAAGATAGCCCGAAGATCCACCGCAACACGAGGCGGGCCTCCTGCTGCGAGCTTTTATCAACACACTTTGCGCCTCGTGAAAGCAGAAGCAGTCATAAAAATCTTCAGTGAAGACGATTACAGCTTCAAACCCTGCGAAATGCCACGACAAAAATAATGTGGAGAGAGCCTATATCACCACCCACATAAGTTTTCCAATAGATGCATCAAACCGACTCCAAAATTTCGCAAGGTGATGAAGGAAATAAGCAGACTTTTCCGACAACATATATGTACATATATATATATTATATACATACAGGGGGGCCAAAAAAAAGACATTTTGCCTATGTCGGACTTCGGCTCTTTTTTCTTCGCAGAGATTGCTGTCGTTGACGGGAGTTCCTCAGCAGAGTATTCCCTAAGTGTTCCTCTATTAGTGTACGCAGGCTCTCCTTCACTGCCCTCACCGTCTTCAGAATATGACGTCATCTGTCACCGTCGTCAGGCTCAAGGAGGTCTACCGTAAGAGCTTCAGCCTGAAGCTCTTACGCAATTTCGTGAATCGATTTAATGTTGGATAGTTTTCTAGAGGCATTAGCTACCACTGTGCAAATCCCCTCGGAACTAGCTTTCCAGTAAGGGTCGTTATGGTACACGATCCTTCGAAGACCCCATTGAGATCGACCAGTGCACCATGTTTCCAGGGCTAATTCTTCTGATGCCGTCCACGTACGTGGCCACTATGAAGATTTTCTTATAGAATGGAATGCACTCTTTAATAATAAGTTGGAACCGTTCGGTCTGAGTTGAGTAAAATGTGCTTAAATCCATCTGGAAGTGGAGGCAAAATGTCTTTTTTTTTGCCCCCCCCCTGTATATACAGGGGTGGCCAAAAAAAGAGACACTTCACTCCACATTTCAGACAGCATTAATCACACTTTGCTAAATCAAATCGACTGCCCCCAACTCAGTATTGAAGAGCACATTCTAATCTATCTAAAATTACATGACAGCCTTCTACACCGACGACATCAGAAGATTTTCCCACGGAAACATGGTTCACGGTACGAGCTCAACGAGGTCGTCGAGGTACCATAGACCATTACGACGTCCCTGAAACGCTGGTCAAAAGCGGTTTTGCATAGTCACAGCTAATGTCTCTGGAAGCTATTCACCAGTTAATCCATTGAAGAAATTATGTAGCAGCTTCAGGCCGGAGCGATTACGGTAAGCCTCGTTGAGCTCGACGGTGACGGCAGATGACGTCATATTCTGAAGACGGCGGGGGCAGTGAAGGAGGGCCTGCTTCTGCTTACGGGGGAACACCTAAGGAATATTCGCCGTAAAACTTTCATTAACATCGGCACCCTGTGCGACGAAAAGTTCGATGATGTGCGCCATGGGCAAAGTGTCTCTTTTTTTTGGCCACCCCTGTATATACCAGTTGGCGCCGCACGCATTGCGCGCGCAACACAGATCTGCGGCGAATTTTGATGGTGCGACGAAAATTTTCAAATTTGGCTTGATACAATACGAATATCTGAATTCTCCGCTAAATTCTATCCGCTCTTTCTTCGTCAACCATTATCCTATTTTTCTCGGTCCTCGGCCCGGACAATAAATCTCGTGGCGAACTCCGTCTACTTCGGTGCGTGCCCTGCCCACCAATAGCATTTGGCCCCCTTCCTTTCGCCGACCTCTACCCCCTTTTTCACCGGTCCAAACTCCGCCCACTTAGGTGCGTGCTCTACCCACTAATAGCAGTTGAGCTCTTTTCCCTCGCCAACCTCTAACCCCGTTTTCCCCTATCTCTAGGACCTCTTGGAACCGAATTGCGACACTTTTGGCAAACTCCGCCCACTTAGGTGCGTGCTCTACCCACTAATAGCATTTGACCTCCTTTCCTTCGCCGACCTCTACTCCCTTTTTCCCGCCTCCGGACTTCTTGGAGCCGAGTTATGAATTTTCGTCGCAAACTCCGCCCACTTTGGTCAAGCCCCGCCCACCGATGACAGCTGGCCTCCACTCCTCCACCCACCTCTATCCACCTTTTTCCGGCTCTTTAAGACTTCCCCGGCCCGAATTATGAGGACTTGTAGAAAATGCTGTACACTTCAGAGCGCGCTCCGCCCATTGTGGGCGGGCCTCCGCGTCATGTATGCTGGAAACACCTTAGACATTGCTCCCCTACACCAATTGTTTTCTGCTCTGTAGGCTTTCTCCCAACCGAGTTATGAAATTTTTCATAAAGCACTGCTTTTTTAGAGAACGCCCCGCCCACCGGGGGTGGGTCTCCCTAATTCGATGTGACTTACCAATGCACACCTTTACCCACTTTTGGCCCAGTTTCGAGGTCTGTTTTGTCACTGAAATTGAAATCTTGGTCTTCGGTACAGTTCATTTCGACGCACGCCACGCCCACTGTGGGCGGGGCTCCGCTTAGCTGATGTGTGTTTTGTATACCTTGCCCACCCATCCCACACTTGACCCGGTCCCTCCAGGCGGATCCCGAGGAGCTAGGGAATTTCGTGACAGACATACAGACGACACACGACAGACGAAGCGCTTTATAGTAAGTAGGATTATCTCCCACAAATCCTATCCGTGGCCTCAACGTGGCGTGGGAGTGGCAACGGCCTTTGGCCGGCTAACGCGGAAGGTGCCTTCAGAGGATAGAAGAAGCAGAACTTCACTCGGGAGGATAGCCAATTTCAAATTCTGCACAATTATGATCAATGGACTTTTCAAGTATCCCGATCAATGCTAGGTCACCCACCGTAATGGGTCAAGCTAGGACGTCCACCGTAATGGACAAACAAGCTAGGAAGTCCTCCGTAAAGGACAAACGTAAGACCATCAGGATTGCCACCCTCAACGTTGGTACTCTGACTGGCCGAGCTGCCGAAGTGGCAGAAATGCTCAGAGAAAGAAACATCGACATCTGCGCATTACAGGAAACAAAATGGTCCGGCGCCAAGACGAAAAGAATTGGTGGATACAGTTTGTATTATAAAGGAGAGCGATCGAAAGTCAATGGTGTCGCCATCGCCGTTTCACAGAGGTTAGAACACACCGTCAAGGATATACAAAGGATTTCTGACCGCATCATTTATGTGGCTATGATCTTCGGCAAGAGAATCACACACTTTGTCTGTGCTTACGCCCCGCAAGCAAGCCTACCCAGTGCCGTCAAAGATCAGTTCTGGGAACAACTTGCCGATGTAACTTCCACGCTTCCAGCCGACGGAAACCTGTACATCATGGGAGATCTCAACGGGCATATCGGCACTGATAACGATCAGTACGAGGACACACAAGGACGATTTGCATATGGTGTAAAGAACGAAGATGGAACACGAATTTTAGAATATGCAAAGTCGTTGGATTTAGTCGTTGCCAACTCACTCTTCCAAAAGAAGGAATCACACCTCATCACATATTACGGTGGAGAGCACAAGGCACAGATTGACTACATCCTGGCAAAAAGGAATCATCGAAGCGATGTCCTCGACTGTAAAGTAATCCCATCGATAAGCGTTAGCAGCCAACATCGTCCCGTTGTCGCCACGATCAGAATGCCAAGAGACTTACCTGCCTTCATGCAGCCAAGAATCAGTAAAAAGCTTCTGAGGTGGAACAAGATCAAAGACCTTGGACGAACTGAAAGAAATTACCTATCGATGAAGATTCAGCAAGCCAGGTCTGATGACATTGAGCATGACTGGAAACGACTCGTTCGAGAAATCCGAAACAATGCGAGTAAAATCGGCTATAAGAAGGAAATAGGACGTGCACCGGATCGGTCTGCTTGGTTTTGGAACAACGATGTAGCAGTTTCGATTGAAACTAAGAAGAAGGCGTATAAAACTTGGCACCTCAATCCTACAGATGAGAATAGAGTAAAATATTGTGAAGCCAAGCGGGAAGCCAAACGGACAATAAGTAAAGCGATAAAAGAAAAAACGGATGTGCTCATTGCGGGACTTAACACCAATGAAGGCGAAAAGCAGATTTACAGTCTTGCCAAGAGACGCTTCAGAGCAACACAAGACTTCACTACGACTACAACGTTCATCAAGGATAGTGATGGAGTCCTCCTGTACGATTTTAACAAAATCAAAAATCGGTGGCAAGAATATTTCCAAGAGATCTGTAACGTAGAGTTTCCGCATCCACCGCCTCCAAAAGAGCCGCAGATCCACGGACCCTAGTGAGAATGAAGTCAAAGAAAGATGAGCCGTCAAAAAGATGAAGAACATGAAAGCCACTGGGCCAGACGACATTCCTGTAGAGGTCTGGAGACAATTTGGAGGCTATTCCTTTTTGACGGAACTCTTCAACAACTGCATAGAAAAAGGAGTAATTCCGAAAGATTGGTCAAAAAGCATCACAGTGCCCATTTATAAGAAGAAAGGAGACATTGCTAATTGCTCCAGTTACCGTCCTATTCGTCTAATGTGTCACACTTTGAAGATCTTCGAACGAATTCTAGACACCAGACTAAGGGAGATAGTCAACATAAGTCGGATGCAGTGTGGATTTCGACCTGAGCACAGCACCACCGATGCCATTCATGTTGCCCGACGGATGATGGAGAAAGCAAAGGAATGGAATAAGCCGCTCCACATGGCCTTTTTAGACCTGGAGAAGGCCTTCGACAGAGTGCCACGACAACTCATTTGGGAAGCCCTCAGATATCAACAAGTACCTGAAGCACTTGTCAAAGCTGTACAGCTCAACTCCACCCGCACACCAGTAGGAGACACCCCACAGTTTCCGGTAACCGTTGGAGTCCATCAAGGATCAGCCCTTTCACCACTACTTTTCATCCTTTGCATGGACTACGCCACGAGAAACATCCGGAAGGAGCCGCCTCTGACACTGGGCTACGCTGACGATGTGCTGCTTATGGATCGATCAAAGAGAAAGTTAGAAAAACGTGTCAACCGCTGGAAGAAACAACTCGATGATCACGGACTCAAGCTCAACATTAACAAGACGGAATATATGAGCACGGTGGTCACAGAATCGTCAATTGTTGTAGCTGGAACTCCCCTACCAAAGACGGCTAAATTCTCATACCTCGGATCCATGCTCTCTGCGGACACTGACACGAAAGCCGACACGACTGCCAGAATCAATGCAGCATGGAACAAATGGCGAACGGTCACCTGTATCCTTTGTGACAAGAAAATGCCAATACGCCTAAAGTCCAAAATATACACCTCAGTCGTGAGGCCGGTAGCTGTTTATGGAGCAGAAACGAAACAGATGACGGCTGACGAAACAAGAGCCTATGGATCCATGGAGATGAAAATGTTGCGATGGTGCCTGGGACACACGCGTCTAGACCGCATTCGGAATGAACACATACGAGACAAAATCAAAGTTCAACCTATCGCCAACACCCTTGCTGCCTCACGCCTCCGCTGGTACGGTCATGTCCTACGAAGACCCCCTGATGCTGTGTCCAAGTCGGTAGACAACATAGTGTTCGTCGGTACACGTCCAAGAGGCCGACCCAGAAAGCGATGGCTAGACAACCTGAAATACGACATGAATGCTGCGGACCTGTCTGCAGCCGATGCATGGAACCGGGATCGCTGGAAAACATTGGTGGAAAAAGCGTACCCGACAAGAGTTGGACAACAACGCTAAGAAGAAGAAGAATAAGATATATATAGGGTTGGCCAACATGACGGTAACAAGAGGTTGCCGCTGTCGATACTCGATTTTAAATACCAGAAGTTTTTGATGTATGTTCTATGTATTCACTTTGATAACTCAGTGTCCCATCTTCAATTTCCTCACATGGGATATCTTCACTACGGAATGGTCAATCTCTCAACTCCTCAAGGAATAGTCACTACTCTGCTCCATCGAGCTGATTTACACGACGACTAAGAGGTTCATTGAAACATTGGTCGAATACCATCACAAACCAGCATCATTAACCCTGAACCTGAGAGGTTTTCTTTTACGAGCAAAAGAGCAATATCGAAGATGCATGCGAAGAAGCGCTAGAAACCAGATCGCTCAATACGACGTTTGTCGCTTTTAAAGCTGTCAAGCGCACTTTCTTGGAACGGTTCATTTACAAGCACCTTACCAGGAAGTTTGACAAGCATAATACCTAACATCTAACCGGAGCGTAGAAGTTGAATAGAAAACAAGTATGCTAAAAGAAATTGTCTCGATTCCTAGATGAGCTTATTCTATGAACTTTTGAAAAGGTAATCAGTTATTCAGTGATGATTTATGCAGGTGTCATAAGAACAGGTATCACGATCCGATACACTTCGGATTCCTGCTGCTCTAGATGTGAAACTGTAATCGGAATCGTCTTGAACTCCCTTTCTCTTGATTGGTGCTTTGAAACGAAATGACCCTAAATCGAAACACAGGACATCAGAATGAGGTTAGGCGCCCTTCCACAATGTGCAGCTTATCCGAGACTCGATGATAACAGAACATAGTGGGATCCGTCAAGAGAAGTGAAAACATAGCTCTCCTGACAGAAGTCCTGCGGAATGCTCTGTATTGAGTGTAATGAAGGCAAAGCAAAGCACAAGCGTCTTAGGAACATCGACTGGTCGCTGTGTCACTCTTGAAAGCCTTAAGCCTACTCGACATCACCTACCTTTACAACAGAGTCGACGACTTTTTAGGAAGACTTCGTGAGATCTTCGCTATTAGGTAAGATTTATCCATCAACTCAGAAAGAAACCACTTTAATTAGCAATATTGTTTTTTGTTCGATAACTCTCCCTAATGTGATGGTTTTATTAATTAGGAACTTCTCAGCCACACTGTTTTTTTATGAAAAATTTTGTTGTTACTAATTTTTCCCATCCTATACTATATATACATACATATGTATGCAGTAGCGCTCGAAAGTGTTAGCCAAAACTTTTTTCTGTGCAACATGTTTTCTCCTCAAACAGTGCTTTCTGTATTGATGAGACATGCCTTTCAAAACTTCAAAATGTTGATTATTTAAAAGTTCAAATATTCAAAAGGAAGACTTCAAAGCAATCTTCAGACCTTCCGCTGGAGGGATGAAAAGAAATGCACGCTGCGCGTTTTGGCTAACATTTTGGAGCGCTACTCTATATAATATACACAGTAGCGCTCGAAAGTATACGGCCAGATGCTTTTTCGGCCGTAACTTTCTTTCTGCTGAATCAAATCAGTTCAGTTTTTGATATGTTTTAGAGGCAAACCTTCTTCACTAGGCAAGTGTATTACTGTTGGAATGGGAGAGAATTTGGGAAGAAAAAATGTTCACACTAGAAATTCTTGAGTATGACCGAAATTCCAATAAATTCCAATTTATTGTAGAAAGCTTACAATTCAACAAAACAATCTACCGCATAAGATAAACGTTGAACAGATTCAATACTTTCTTGATAACCTTCTGGAGTTGTTAAAACCTCGACAAGGTCTAAGTGTGGAATCAATCACTGATTGCACTGTCTATTGGGACAACCTCCCAATTTTTCCTCAAATTTGACATTCTCTACCATATTTCTGGACCTTTTTTGTGTCAAATGTTCTCCTACATACAAAACACCGTCTAGAACTCAGCTGTATCCGTCTGCCTTCACCGCTCGTGAATCCTGCAAAATTGTTTGACTGTTCAGTGTAGGTTTTACACACTTCTGCTGGAGATCCCCACAGCCCTCCAACATCTGGAGCGACGAGTGTGAATTTACGACGTTGCCGAATCCGTGCTAAGGTCTTCGTGTCCTTGTGATGGAGCAACCAAATGCACCGCACCTCCACTGTGAAGGAGTGGTTTCGCCAGCATGGCGTGCTTCTAACGGAGCGACCAATTCAGTCACATGTCCTGAGCGTCATCGAAACACTATGGAAGAAAGCAGGGAAACCTTCGGCAGGAAAAGAGCCAGGAATATGGAAGAGAAACTTGTCAAATTTGAGGAAAATTTGGGAGGTTGTCCCAATAGACAGTGCAATCAGTGATTGATTCCACACTTAGACCTTGTCGAGATTTCAACGACTCTAGAAGGTATCGAGAAAGCGTTAAATCTGCTCACTTTTTATTCCGCTTTAGATTGTTTTGTTTAATTGTAAGCGTTTACAATGGAATGGAATTTACTTGGAATTCGGCCATACTCGTACTGCTTAATGTGAAAATTTTTCTCTCTGAATCCTCTCTCCCGTTCAACAGTAATGCGCTCTCCTAGTAAAGGAGGTTTGCCTCTGGAAACATATCAAAACTAAACTGATTTGATCTAGCAAGAAGAAAGTTCCGGCCGAAAAAGCATTTGGCCGATTACTTTTGAGCGCTACTGTGTATATTATAGTAGGTTGTCGGAAGTCTTTGCGCATTTGGCAACTTTTTTTCAAAATTGTTTTTCTTCTTTAGTGCAGCCAACAATTGTTGAATACATACACCACCATAATCGTCGAAACATTGCTCTTCAGCAGGCAACTTCAGGTTGCCGGCCGTTCAGAAATCCCGAGTCTTTGGGGCGAAAAGCTCAAAGAGGTTGACTCCGAGTAGGTCCGGATCATCGAACTGCCCCTATTTCAGTACCTTCGACGGCAACAGAAGCGTATGGTAGCCCGTCTCTACCAGGTTTGCTGTACACACTAAGTGGGTCAGATCATTCTATAACGAGCTTGGAGACTTTTCCTGAACCTTCTTCGTAATTCGTGGGCGAGCGTTGCCGACATAAAGTAAAGTTTCTCAGATTTTCCGGGCACCATGCCGGGGAACCGATCCACTTGCCAACATTATTGTTCACCAATAGCAGTGGACTTCGTTGGCAGCAGCTCTCCGTGAGCGAAACATTTGCAGCCTCATGAGCTTTCAAAGTTGCCTCCCAAGGTTGCTGTTCTCAAATCGGCGTTGCAATCCTTTGTTCTACGCATCCGAGCCAGTCGTGCTTTCGCGTGCGGTTTATCTGAGGATCCCACTTCTTGTTACCACCAACAAAGTTGGCGGATCAAGCGAGAGACAGGCGGCAAATCAAAATGTCCATGCAAAATTTTATGGTCTCAATAGCCTGTGGTCAGTCAGATCACAAAATATCCTTTCGCCATAATTTCACTTCTTTCGATATTGAGGAGCGGCCATTGTGCTCTGATAGCACTGAAAAAGCTCCGCTTGTTACCCTGCATTGCACCGAGGGCTCCCTCCAATCACTTCAGAATACACTCGTCACTGAGGTGAAAAGTATAGAGGTAGTCTGGAGGTTTATCCCAACACTAGGCCTCCTGCTGTGCTGCTTCAATCGACGCACTTTGTGGGCTTATAAAGGCAGGAGCAGTCGAACATACCTTCAGTGAAAGGCGATTTTTAAGCTTCAAACTGCGAAATGCTACGACAGAAATGCTGTGGAGAGAGCATTAACCACCGCTCACATGCGTTTAACAGTGAATGTTTCAAAACGATCCCAAAAGATTTTGCAAGATGAACAAGAAAATGCGCAAGGACTTTTCCGACCACACATATAACTGAGGCGGAAATTCTCCTCGCCGCCTTAGTCATAGCGTTTGACACGCATATCCACTGAAGGCGAGTTGCGTTTCAACTTTGAGCAGTTTGGCAATTATTCGAACATTGGCTTCGACCAAGCAGCCAACCAATGCTCCATGTTTGCCTATTTAACATTTACCGTTCAGTCCTTTGATTTCGAGGTCTCCTTTGATAAGGCATCCACACGGACACTCCACCCTCATCGCCTCCAGGAAAGCTTGATCAACAGTTCCTCCGGAGATGTTCTTAGCTAAAAATAGCATTTCAATATTTAGTCTGTTCGATTTCTTTAACTTGCGACCATAATTTGCTTTCTCTAGCGATCCTACTATATATATATTCGCTAAGTATGTCTGTCTGTGTGTGTGTGTGTGTCTGTCTGTACGTACGTCCGTCTGTCACGAAATTCATAGCGCGCTTCGCTGCAGGCATGGAGCGCTGTATTTTGAGTATGATGTAGGGGGTGGGACGGGAACATATTTGGTGGGGTCAGAAAGTGATAACGACTGATAAGATCTGATAAGAGGCGCTGAAACGCAAATTTCACGAAATTCATAGCGCGCGTCCCAGCAGTGTGGGGCGTTGGTTCCAAGAAGTGATGTACAGGGTGGGACGGGAACATATTTGGTGGGGTTCAGAAAGTGATAACGAATGATAAGATCTGATAAGAGGCGCTGAAACGCAAATTTCACGAAATTCATAGCGCGCGTCCCAGCAGTGGTGGGGCGTTGGTTCCAAGAAGTGATGTACAGGGTGGGACGGGAACATATTTGGTGGGGTTTAGAAAGTGATAACGACTGATAAGATCTGATAAGAGGCGCTGAAACGCAAATTTCACGAAATTCATAGCGCGCGTCCCAGCAGTGGTGGGGCGTTGGTTCCAAGAAGTGATGTACAGGGTGGGACGGGAACATGTTCGGTGGGGTACAGGAAGTGATAAGGGCCGATAAGGGCCGATAATTACGATATTCGTAGGAACATAGAGACCATTTAAAACCATATTCTAGATAACGCATTTCACTTCAGTATCATCTCATTGCGTTGTTGTCATCAACATAAAATACCGTTCGACCGCTACAATCCCAAAGTCCCTAAGAATGTATGATGGATGTTTAGCGATATACGATAATGGGTATTTCTATTGCAAAATCATTGGCATCAATATTATTCGACCGCTAAATCATCCTGACATCCAATGCATGGTGGCTGTTTACAGACACCACTTTAGCTCCGCACTCCACCGCGCGTATCAGACGGTTGGTTAAAAATGGGCATTCTGTAGAAGGCCAGCTAACGCATTTCACGAAGCAAGTTATTGTTTAGCGGCGGAACCTAACGCTCCGCCGGCTGGCCAGCTTTACGGAGCCCTTCCGTGTCATGCACGCGGTAGTGTGCGGAGCTAAACTGGTAAACCAATAAATGCCTATCAAGCGGCGACGCATGCATAATTCAGAAAAAGTGGCTGTCAGATAAGATGATACTGTTCTGAAGGAGAACAAGACAAACTCAGGACTGCTCCACGTTTTGATCGAAAAGGGGAATTTGATCTAGAGAAACGACAGCCCTATCCCCTAAGGGTGTGAGCGATAAGCAATCCGCAGCGATTGATATGCCCCGGCGACCTGGCATGGCAGTTTCCGCTGCGCTTTCGAGGAGGTACGCCGACCGAGTGGCTTAACACCCGCCGCAAGGTCTCTAGCTGTTTAACGGAGAAAGCATTAGCGTTGGAATGGGCATCGATGTGAGCCTCATCAATGCGGAAATAAGTAGGCAAGGAAGGGTTCCTTTTTTCAGGAGCCGTTTCTCTTGCTTTTCTTCCTGTTGACATTACTGGACACCTCTATTTCAATTCTGATCAGCTACCTTCTCATTAAAAACCCAGCTTTCAAATCTCAAAATCTTTGAAGCGCCATCGGGCTGCAAAATCAGATGTGCTTAGAACCGGTTGGTAATAAATGCACTAATTCGATGATTACATGTCAATCGAATATGAAAGCAGAGTTGGAAATGTTGCTGAAAAGTGGAACAAAAGTCATGAATCAAATAAATGGAACCTTCATTCTGCGTGCGACTATGGACGAGTTCACTGGATGGTGTTCGTTTGGGTGAGGGTGTTTCGAAAGTAGATGATATATGTCAGGATGAGAAGAGACGACGTCGATGCACTCGCTAATATTTAAAGGCCGAACGATAGTTGTACCGGTACCGCAAAGCCCTACGTGGAACAGTTCTTAAAGGGGTGATTGTCAGGCCTGCAGTCTAACTGTGCTGTAACCAGCACACCCTGAGCTGGCAATACGCCAAACTTCACTTTTTTTACCGTTCAGCTACAGGCTGAACAAGTGCATACACTTCCCTCTTGTAGACTGCTAAATATACACACTTTTTTAAGTACCAATAGAGCAAATCTATTTCTTGGAATTAGAACTTCAGAAGGAAACAGAGTAGGCTTCAGTCATCCATAAAATGACTTATAGAGGGACTGCCTAATGTGGTCTTGAACTGCGCTCACAAGTTTTTCCGTATCTGGTTTACGATGCTACGAACGAAGTACTGTAGGAGTTTTGAACACCGCTTTAGTCCCAAGATAGCTTGTGCGAACTGCGGATTCACTGCTACCAACCCACGTTTGCGTTGATGCGCACAGCTGAACTGCAGCAACAGTGGTGGCGTTCTTCAAGAATCAACTATTTGATGATCATGTGATTGTTTGCTGGCTGAAATGTTCCTCTTGTGATACTTGGCGGCACCCGGGCAGCTATATTGTATTAGGTTGGAAAGAAAGTTCCTCAACACTCATTCTAAAAAAATTTCCTGAAAAATTCATAGGTGACATTTATGACTAGCAAGTTCTGCAGTCAGTAGTTATCCAAGAAAATTCAAAAAACCTCGACCACTAGTAAATCCGTACTCCGAGTCACTGTCTAGTACAAATGTCTCCATAACTATGGATTCGTGTCAACGACCAACACTATCTGCAATAGCTTCAATAGGCATGCCGTTCACCGCTACAGCGTGTTTCACCTTTACCAGCGCTTTCGATCTTTTGATATTTTTATAAGAGCCAGCAGCGTCCCGCACACTCCATTACAGATAGGGCTCTTACGGAAGCTCTACTAAAAATTCTTCAAATCCAAGCTGGCTGAGGCAGCTCGTCAGGAGCCCTCGTACCGCGACAATATTTATTTCTTTCATGACATTGCGAATCACCATGATCCGAAATGAGCCCGGTAAGAAATTCTGGAGCTGCGGCAAGATTTCTTGCCTCTCTTAGATTCGGGATAAATAGGTGTGGAAAAGCGTTCAGTTATGAAGCTATAGGTGGGAGGTGGTCTGTAAAAGAGAAGGAAAGCAAACGAAACCACCGATTACGCCCCGTACAGAGACCTCCCCTATTTCAGCCACATTCCACCTTGGGATAGAGAAGAGGCGAATTGGACGAGTTTCACGAACCTAACTCTACTTGCTCCAGTGCCAATAACATTGGATCGCGATGGGACCGCTGCCTCAAATGCGCCCGCGCTTTTCAAGCAGCGCCACGTGGCAACCGACAGCGGAGGGTGGGGCTTGCGGACGAAGGTGTGAGTTGCGGGTCGGACGAGCTCCTTGCGCCTTTGTCGCGTACTTTCAAGCCGCAAAAGGGGCCTGACATCAGCACGTGTCCCCCTGGATGGAACAGGCGAGCCCACCTGGTCGCGGACCCACCGCGAAGGTCGTATGCTCTTGGTTGAGCTATAAATGACTGTCATCTATCCTGGACCTTAAATCATCATTTTGATGACGAAATAATTAGACGATCGAAGTGAGGTCGCCTCCTTTCTCGACCCGCACTCCGCTGGGTTTTGGCAAAGGAGCATCAAGAAATTTTCTGAGCGTTGAAGACAAGTGGTGGACACTCATGGTAGATATAAGACCGGTCAGGAGTTGTAAACAAAAAAGATAAAATTAAAATCAAAAATTTGAAAAAGTGTTGCAGGACTTTCTTTCCAACCTAATACTTAGTGCTCGATGCACTACTGGTTTTAGATGAATAATGGAACACAGTGAGCAGTAGATGCACTATTTGATTGCTTATTCTCAGAATCGGACTGGTGGCATTGATAAAATTCCACTTATCGTTGGTAAATTCTTCAAAGGTCTGCCGTTTTGTGGCACTTCTTTTTTGAATATTTATTTCATCAGAGAACCAAATGCCAGCACTCGATATAGTACTCGGAGGATTTTTTTCGCATCATGTGCTCTTAGGTCTCCTTTGCTCTAAAACATCTTTTGACTTCTTCAAAGGCTGGAACACGGCATACTCGAAGCAGTTCTGCATTGTTTTTCTTCTCTACCTCAAAAACGGAAGCAGTTCTGGATATGGAGGATGCCTTTGACTAAGATTCGCAACACTGTAAGCAAATGTTCGGAGTTACCCTATCTCTCTAACCAGGAAAGGTCATTAGGCCAACCCGGCCAAATGAAATGAGGTGCACATTTCTGTACGCAACATGAGACGCTGAACTCAAATCTGCTTTCATTATCTGCTGAACTCTTCTCTGAAAGGAGTTACGGAGGGTTTTTGTTGCCGCCCTTGATTTTCAGTGTTTTGCCTGCAATCACATGTTAGCCGCATTATAAAAGTATCGAAAGGAGAACCGGGGCACCGATGTGGTGAGTTTAAAGGCAAAGTTCGGGATTTCTGGCGAAATTTAGGTTTTCCCCGTCAAATATGCAGCAGTACGCAAGGGCAGACCATGTGCAGAAGTGGCGGGGCGATTTGACAAGGTTTAGGCGCTAGGAGCCTAGGTTGGAGCATTGGCGCCGCCCCAACCCCATTGAGCCCGCCCACTGTTCCATGCGACCTTCCAAACAACCACATGGAACACTAGATGTTAAGTTGTTATTTGGAAGGTCGTAGGAGGAATATTTAGCGAATTTCGACTGCGAAAATCAACATCAAAGCTTATTGTATTGAGAGTCTTAAAGCTCTTGTAATTTACTATTTATTGGTTAGCTTTCGGCATTAATGCCATCATCAGACCTTAAAATTACAACAATTGCACATGATCAACTAGTTACATTACAAAAACACTATACATCAATACATACCAGCGAGAGAAGGAGAGTAGTGGGACCTTTCGGGGTCTGGCGGGAATGGGAAATGAAGCACCAACCCCGAGGCAAAGGACTTAGGTGATTACGAAAGAAGCCTCAGAAGGTCACGTAGCTCCTCTTTCGCGTTGATTTCTGGCTTTATACGATGTATTTCCCGCGCCTCCATGATTTTCCTTTCCAGCGGCCGCACCAAATGTCTGTGAAGAACGCTCACGTCAAAGGACGGGGCGTCCTCTCTCTCATGCTTCAATGTGCGGTGTCTGGAAAAACTGCTGCGAGGATAGGCAGCGGGGTTGGCCAAGGCTCTTCTATGTTCGTCTAGTCGAACCTTCAACCTCCCCCACGTATTTCTCTCCACATCCTCCACACTGAACGAGATAGACGGTGCCTTGAAGTTCAAATCTTTTCCGACGTACAATACCGACAAGATTGTAATGTCGTGAAAAATCTAGTAAGAACAAAGGAAAAGCTTGGGACGCGAAGGGACCCAGCCGTCAACGCGAAAGTTGAAAGCATTCTTGAAAGTAATGGCTACGTGGAAGGAAATATTGAGACCTGGGTCCCACATAGATCACCGGACGGAATAACTCTTGTAGTACCATTTGTCAGCGACAAACTGGCTCGTGAGGTAAACCGTGCGGTGAAAATTCTCAGCTTCCAATTCGACTGGTCTTCCGCCCTCCCCCTACACTTAAGGATCTTTTCACTTCATCGCGGATCTACGAAAGTCGGTGTCACGAAGAATCTTGTCGGTATTGTACGTCGGAAAAGATTTGTGAACTCCAAGGCACCGTCTATCTCGTTCAGTGTAGAGGATGTGGAGAGAAATACGTGGGGGAGACGGCAAGACCACTGAAGGTTCGACTAGACGAACATAGAAGAGCCTTGGCCAATCCCGCTGCCTATCCTCGCAGCAGTTTTTCCAGACACCGCACATTGAAGCATGAGAGAGAGGACGCCCCGTCCTTTGACGTGAGCGTTCTTCACAGACATTTGGTGCGGCCGCTGGAAAGGAAAATCATGGAAGCGCGGGAAATACATCGATAAAGCCAGAAATCAACGCGAAAGAGGAGCTACGTGACCTTCTGAGGCTTCTTTCGTAATCACCTAAGTCCTTTGCCTCGGGGTTGGTGCTTCATTTCCCATTCCCGCCAGACCCCGAAAGGTCCCACTACTCTCCTTCTCTCGCTGGTATGTATTGATGTATAGTGTTTTTGTAATGTAACTAGTTGATCATGTGCAATTGTTGTAATTTTAAGGTCTGATGATGGCATTAATGGGAAAAGTGGATAGAGTCCAACAACGGAGGGAGTTGACTGCTATAGGTGGGGGAGGCGTACATCGGAATGGGCGGGGTCATCTACGAACGTTATAACCTGGTTCAAATACTGAAAACCGGGTAAAAGTGGAAGAGTCTGACAGCGGAAGAGAGGGTATGTGCTATTAAGTGTTTGGAGCGCGCAGCGAGGTGGGCGAAATTTGTCAGAAAGCATTATAAAAACACGAATGACCTGTTTTGCACCACTTCGGTCCCGTGATGCACGCGAATGCGCGCAGCCAGACTGGTAAGAAAATAAAGCATCTAAAAGTGAAGTATCAAAACGCGTTACAGCAGTCGCCAAGATTTGATTTTGAGATGTGATATAGGGTGGGACGGGAACATATTTGGGGGTCAGAAAGTGATAACGACTGATAAGAGCTGATAAGAGGCGCTGAAACGCAAATTTCACGAAATTCATAGCGCGCGTCCCAGCAGCAGTGGGCGTTGGTTTCCAAGAAGTGATGTGCAGGGTGGGACGGGAACATGTTCATGAGGACAGAAAGTGATAACGGCTAATAAGGACTGATGATAACGATAAGCGTAAAGACAGGACTCTTTTAGAACCAGATTCGAAATAGCGCATCTCAACGTCAACTTAAAATACCATTGCATCTTTCCACTCCCCACAGTTCCCAGGAATGTATGGTACATCTTCGATAAAACCTGATAATAGCAATGGGTATTTCCATTTCAACATCATCAGCATCAAATGTTATTCGACCGCTAAATTATCCTGACATTCGATGCATGGTGGTTGTTTACAGACATCACTTTAGCTCCGCACTCACTGCGCTTATCGAACAGTGACCATTAGCTAAAGTGGGCAGCATATGCAATGATCATCCATCGAATTTAACGAAGCGGCTTATTGTCTAGCGGTGGAGCCTAACGCGGAGCTAAAGTAGTCAGAGATAAGCATTAGATGCTCAGCGAATACACATATCATTTCTGATTCAGTATTGACGGTAGAAGATCTACTGAACGATTGGTTTTTTCCATTCAAGACCAATCCTGGATATCACAGGGTTACGATGAATGACGGTTAAGCTTCTCAAGCATCAACAATAACTTCAAATAGAAAGAACCCACCAGTGACCAGTGCAGCAGGCGGTTTTCCAGTAAGACGAGTGAGATGATCAAGATACACTATATCACACCAGTCATCTCCATTTCGTTCCCATTGCAGAACAGGCGCTGGTCCCTCGATTTGCATTTCGAAAATAGATGACACATCCGTGAGATTTGGATTGTTCAACACCTTCAGAGCTGGGGCTGTAACGTGATGGTTTAGATAGGACGTAGGACTCGGGAAGCAGCTTGCATATGATAAGGCCAAGGGTGAGGCAGGGATGGAACTCAGACATCTTGATACTTCACCACTGGTAAGATATTCGAAAAGTCAAACTTTACGCGGAAAAATTTCACTCCATTCTACGCGCTAAATGTGTCTACGTGAATGAACGTTTATGTGTGTGTTTATTCGTTCGATCAAACAGTGCAAGAGAAGAAACTTTAGCTTATGAGAGAGAGTGACGCGAGTCGAATACCATCCTGAACACGCTTCAACTAGTGGAGCATACACTAGTTCCGTGCAGCGCTAGCGCGGTGCTGACACGTATTTGTAATTCGTGAAGTGTGTCCTTCAGTGTGTGGCTTCACCGGAAACTAGTAAAGTGCGGCGCAATACGCTGGGTGGTTTGGTTTGTCTGTAGGCTGAGATTTGATAAGAGATGTGGAATGGGCTCACTGAGATGACCGAGTTGACTAGATCTGATAGACTTGTAAGGGGCACTAAGGGGCACGGCGCACTTCTCGCATATTACAGCGCTCGCCCTTATATGTGATATAAATAAAGGTATTTATTGAGTTAGAAAAGCTGGCAGTATCTCATAAAGGCTGATAAGGTGAGCTCATTCGAGTTAAAAG
>MU883060.1:0-10599 GCA_036418205.1 Ostertagia ostertagi
AGACAGTGATGGATGAATCTGTCGTCCACTTCCAAGGTTGGAGTCATTCAGCCAAACCGGTACCCAATTATGCGACTCCAGAATGGAATAGAGGATTTCATTATTGAGGTCGAGGATTGAACCAGCTGGTTATCAGACCGTGACCAGCCACTGGCACGGTTTGTTTTTGGGACGTATAACTTTTTACATCATCAGACATATATAACAGAGGAATTAAGAGACGTTTGTATGCGGTCTTGATCCATAAGGCATTATGAGTGACTTTCAAGTTACCCACAACCAATATTGGATTACTTAGTGGGCCAACTGATAAAGCGCTTGTCATAGACAGTCCTAATTTGAAGATCGCCATACCCTCCTACCTCTAACCGAAGGATTGCCAGGGATTAGTTGCTCAATTTGGCCCATGTCAATCAATTACGAGGCCAGCTCATTGTATCAAGTCAGTGTTTTATCTGCCCAAACAATCTTTAAATCTTTTAACCGACATCGGGTGATGGAGGGTATCTTTGTTGCTGAGATGGAGCTCAGGCAAGGATTTGATCCCTGGGCCGTGTGTTCGTTTCTACTGGTGGCACTATTGCCCGCAGTTATTAGGAATCACTCCATTATTTTACTCCCCAGTTGCCCATGTCAATGTTGTGTTTTTTAAGGTGAGCCTCAATGACAGCGTCGTAATCGCTTGATTGTGGCCTAATTTGCCCGATTTAGCGAGTCACTTTTTTGTCGGAACGACGTCGACGTCCTAGAAAACACTGCACCTTATTTGATGGCGGCGATGCAATTTTCCAGGCGAATTTCGCCTTTTTATTTGGCTTTTTGCGCAAATTCTGCGGTCATTTAAGACTCAACCGAAGTAAAAAGCGATGCGCGTTCGCCTTCGAGTTGCCTGGTGGTGCTTTTTTTACTTCAAGGAATCCGGCGACCTAGTGAAATTCGACTGGGAATAATTTTGAGCACATATATGGATGTAAAAACAACCGTGTGATGTTGCATTCAAATCGTAGTACGATTCGGAAAGGGGTCGGATTCGCGGCGTACAAGAAGCGTATAGTGATGCTTGGCGCTTTGTCCTTCGCTAGTGGGTATTTAGGCAGTAGAGCTCTATATCCGTTTTCACTGTCTCCGCGGCTGGGTACTGAATTCCAACATATCCAGCTTTGATCGATTGTCTGGTGTGCGCCGTGAACTTTACTTTGCTGAACTAAATTCAATAAATTGAAAGCTTGCTAAGATTTCACAACGAATAATCGTAGCAGGGCTCTTCTACTTATCGTTGAAACCTTGGTGTGAAGAAAGAGCTAGGTAAATATGGCTATCAAGGGAATAAGGAATCTCATCTGACTCAGTCCCATCAAATTGCTATCGATAGACCAAGTGAGTAGACAAAACCGTGACCGAAAATCCTTACCCGAATGCGCCATGTATCGACTTTTGTGCCGAATCGTAGATGAGGAATATGCTCAATGATTCATACCTAATTTTGTGACCGCTTCTGTGTCTGCGGGTTGTATCGCTTTCCAAGTAAACTAGAGCAAAATTCGGAATCGGATCAAACCGTGGTGTTTCATAAATAAATAAATAAATAAATAATAAATAAATAAACAAAGCGTGGTGTTTCACGTGGGTAACACCCATAAGACCATTTATTTTCCCAACAGGCAGTTCCCGTTGTGAAAAAAAACGCTTTGTCGTAAATGCGGTTCAGGCGTGATTCTGCAGCTTTGTAACCGCCTTTGTGTAACGAGCCATGGGTGTTCCGATTCCTTGTTACGCTCAATGCCTTTGTCTGCTGTCAAAGGAAGTGAACGCCATCCAAATGCTCGCTTGATACAGATGCCATTTTAAGCGTGTTATGTATTTGGTGATCCGATTTTTGGTAATGGATAGGAGGCAAGCAAATCGCAGTGCAAACGTTCTCTGAGGGGACTAGCTAAAGATGTGATTTTTGTGCCCTGGGATCTCACTTCCTGCCTCTTTCACAAGTTTGAACGCTCTTGGTAGCTTTAACAAATTTTCTTGTGCCTTACGAGGTTGTTCGGTGGAACCTTTTATTAATGGCCTAACGTTTCGACTGAATCGTCGTCTTCAGAGGCCGTCGGTTCCACCCTTCGAGCGGAAAAGTCCGCTGCCACACAGAGCGCTGATCAGTTAGAACTACTCTAGAACTCGTAAGGCACAAGAAAATTTGTTAAACTTACAACTGACATGCCGAGGTTACAAGAAGAGAGAAGTTGGAGAGCTCTTTGTAGCCATGCAAATCTTTCCCGCAACGAGTTCCTCATCAGTATGTTAGCATTGCTCTCGTCCTATCTTTTCGACCTACCTGATTTTGAGCGTTGCAAGAGAAGTTAAGTAAAATTTCCCTTTTCATTTCCTTAACACGTCATCTCTGGTCAAATTTCCGTTACTGTAACTCTGATAAGCTAGACACATCTAAAATTACTGAGAACACTTCATCGAATCTGAAGATGTGTTTTTACTGAAACAACCACCTCCAAATTAATTTTGGAACCATTAAAGGGAAATTGAGTAAAACTTCGCTTTCCATGTCCTTAACACGTCATTCTGGTCATACTTTCATTACTGTAACTCCTGATAAGCTAGATCTAAAATTATTGAGAAGCACTTCACGAGCCTGAGAATCGCGCTTTTTACAGTTAAATCCCGGGGATTTGGTGTGCTGCGGCGGCCTCGGCAATTCGTTCTGGCCATCGCGGTTCAAAAAATACAAAACGGCGCTATGTGTCAGCGTGTTAATCTGTGGAAATTTCAAAGTTTCCTCCCAGTTTTAAGTAAAAAAAGCTGTCAATACTAAAAAAGATTCGTCCCAAGAAAATATTGGCAAAAATCCTAAATCTCTGTCGATACTATTTACGACTTCTTAGATAACGTCACCTCTTTCAATACGCATCAGTACGACTCCTCGTTTCCCAAGTGGAGCTTGACCATAGTGCCACTATTAGTAGGCATTAGTTAAAAAGCAAGCGAGCCAAGCCATTCCCCCCTTGCGAACATTTGGGTGCCGGGATAATTGTTATAGTATGTAGGTACGGGCAGTTGGGTTCCCCGCCTTTGTACGACAAAGTGTAAGTCGTACGACTGGGTGGCAACTGTGATGATAGCTCGTAGCTGTAATGTCATTATTGCTGTTCTCAGCACTGCGTACCAGCAGTGCCATTATGTGCTTGGAAAACCCGTTCTCATTACGAGTTTACCGAGAAACGGTGTCCTATTGTTATCATTACTCAATTATTCGCCACGTTTTATATTCGAGGAGCGGAGGATGTGGGGTGGGAAATGGCCCTGCGTTTACCACTCTCAAATCAAACGGGGTTCAAATCTGAGTTAGATCCTCTCTAGATGAAACAGCGTTTCGTTCTCCATATGGCGTAAGTAAAGTAAGTTATCAAACTTGTTTTGTAGGTTGAAGCATTGGGTTTCATGCGTCAGCCGGCCCTCGCAAACCCTGTGTGAATTGGATTCGAATTGAAACTACGGTTCTGAGTGGAACCCGAATGTGTGGCGCATCCCAGGACGGACATATGCGCTGGAGCATTTAGTCATTTTATCCTTCAGTATTCTTTACTAATCGTCCAGTACTTCATGCAAAATTTCAACTATCTCGACACAAATGGATCTGTTACCTTGCAAAGGGGAGGGGAGGCGGGGGTGGGGGAGGTCAGCCAGTCCAGCTTATTTCCGGGAAATCACTGCAGCTTATTTTGTTTGTTGTGATGAAATGGTGCCCCGGTAGCGTAACTGGTAGCGCACTTGCCCGGAAAGCGAGAGGTGCGGGTTCTAGTCCCGCCTGGGGCGAAAGTTTTGTTCACAACCCAGCATTCTTGTGAAACATGCAGCTTAATGCTTCTTTAGGATCACTGAGAACATTCTTGATTGTGATGAATGCTGCCCAATGAGTCGTCGGCTTAAAATCTTGTTTGTGAGAGTATATTTTGTTTTCAATCACTTTACAAATCCAGAAAATGGAAGCAGACATGGCTCATCTGTTGAAATTGTATGGAAACTGCTTACAGTTTCAGAACTTCGTGCACTTGAGGTAAACTAGTACGTAACTTTATTCCCCACTATCGTTTTGGGGTTTACTGAGTTTTTTCCTACAACGAGAACATTAGCGCACTCTTGTGAGCACATAAATAAATAGATAAATAAATAAACTAATTAATGGGTTAACTAACTATTAGGTCCCATAGCACTAGGAGTATATGTAGTCCTTATCACGGCTTTTCCTGGGAAGATGATTTGCCGTGCAAGCTTAACGCGATATTTGATGATCGTCCATCTTGGAATACGCCACGCACATGACTCCTTTCTTATTGATTTGTCCAGTTGGAGCATAGTAAATGTTTCTACGTGGCAAGGTGCGGGGAAGCTTTATGCATGATTGGTGTGCCTGTCGGAGGACAATAAACGTGATGATCTTCAGGAGATATTTTGGAATCTGTCAAATAATCGCTTCGAGAGTGAATCGCGGTTATGCGGCGATCAGCTCTGCAATTGCGGCCCTGCCACTATTAGAGCCGAAGAAGAAGTGAAGAGCGAATGTGTTCAGACGAGTTCTGATCCTGAGTAATGCTAATCGCAGGTTACGTGTAGCCTTTTTGCCACAGAATACCTTCTAGCCGGGTTATCCCCGTGATTCCCGTGGTTACCTCGGATAGACAGCCGTGGACAGCAGCTGTCAAGGAATGATGGTTACGAGAGCAATTAGGTGAGCGAACGTGGCAGGTTCCGACCTGCTCAGATCTTGTCCCACAATAACGACAACATCATCATTACCAAGATGGCTCGATCTGTTTTTGAAGAGGTTTTTATAGAAGTACTTCACATAACAGCTCGTTTTGCCTGGGCAGGTTTGGTCCCGCAAGCGCTATACTATACCCCTAGTGATGTGCTCTTTTACCTCATTCAAATACGGAGCATCGGTAGGAACTCAACTATCAATGAGCAAGAAATAGTAAGCATTCTCCGTTGATAGATTTCCTTTGGGATGCGCCATGCTTCTACTCTCACTCAGAGTCGTTGTGACATTTGGAAGCAAAAAAGCCCAAGCTTTCGCAATTTTATTTTAACTTCTCAAGAACGTGATGCACAAAGCAGTGCGTTCACCTACTGAAACGACCACTGGCTCAGTTAATGACCCCGGAGGGATGAAATGCCTGGTTCTTCAGCTGAACTTAGTTCAGGACTTGATCCTAGGACCATGTTTGTGGCAGCTGGCGATGCTTGCCATTGGAGAATATGACCTGGATAAGAACTCTACCCCAACTACTCCAGTACCACACCTACATGGTTACCTCTACAGTACTTAGTTCTGTCCACATGACACGCTTGCATCTCCACCCAAAATTTTTCAAAACCTGCCTCCGAGGGGGAAGGAAGGGGTTACAAAGCGATTTTTAACATTTCCTGTCTCTTTCCAGTGTCTCTTCCCCTTTCGTGACTACGAACCCTCCAGAAATCTCAATTACGATCCTCTCATTGGAAGGTCACGAACGGATGTTTGGCCTTGGTGGATGCTTCTATAAAAACACTGAATTTCATTTACCGAAGTGATTTATTCAGAAGAATCGCCCGGATTTCGTTTGGGAACGACAACCTTTAATTAGGATTGCCGATCAATCATTTCTCAAGACCGTTTCTGATTGGGTTTTGGTAATTGAATCGGATAGCGAGGCGAGTATTGGGCGTGGTGTTGAATAGAAATCGTTGACGCCGACGAGATTTCCGCCACCTCCGTCGCCGCTACCTCTGACGGCGACACACAAAAGTGCACTTTGTGTCGGGCTGCAGTAATCTACTGATGCGAAACCGCAGATTTGGGCACCGTGTGCTATCGCTCACCCTCATGCCCACCTTACTGAAAATTCAGCTACAACGTGCCGCTTTTCCCACCATTTTCTTGTTACGCCCTCCCGACCGCTTCTTTTATTTCACACATATCTTTTGTGTTCATTAATCTTGCTGTTTTTTATTTTATGCAATCCAACGGAAAGGACATGGACTATGCTGTTAAGGTGCAGATGGGAGTGGCACCGCGGTAAGATCGCAAAGTTCAATTTCCAGTTCCTCACCCTATGTCGTCCTACCCTCCTCGTGATTAGTAAATATTCAGGAAATGATTTGTTAGGAGGCATTCGGGGCTCAACATAACTGATAGCTCTAGGCAAATTTCAGGTTCAAGTCGCACGAGTTCAATCGACTCAGTTGAGAAGAGAGTGAAATCACGGCGCATCCTCTCTAATTTAAACGCCAGAGGAAAACTTACTGCCGTTCCGTTTTACTTGTTTCTGGTGAAGTCTTTCCGCGCCAGGCGCTCGTCACGTCAAGAAAGTGACAATGAAACGGTTGGAAAGTGACAAGGAATGATATGCGAATAAAGACTTGATTGGAGTGTTGGGAGGGTTGTGCCTAGTACAGAACCCCAAAGAGTCCTTCTATCCGAAGCCGAGGTGACAAAGAAATCTTTTCGGGTTTTGGTACGCGTCCGCGTCTCGATCAGAATTATCACCTTCTTAACCTTGAACCTCTTTACTAGTTTGATTCTCAGTCCTGAGCATGAAGGCTGATCAAGTTTGTTGCCTGTACCGACTTTATCCCAGCTGTTAGCGGCCGGGAAACTGACATAACTGCATGCATTCAGCACACATACACTCAGGTCCTGGAAAGTCAAGTTTACGGCATATTCCAGAAGAAATAAGTAACAGCTTTTTTCTAGATATCCCGAACGAATAGCCGAGTTCAGTCTCAAGTTTCCCTAACGGTCTTTATCGAACGAATTTAGGCGACATCTTGGCTCCATCTTGATGAGGCGGTCGTCGGAGACCTTTCAATCATCCTTTTTTGCTTTTTTTCTTCCAACTTTCAGACATTGCCTTTGGAAGACATTAATTGTTGTCACTAGGGGCAGTTGTCACTAGGGAGCATTCAAGCAGAATTCTCTCTAGCACAATTCGCATCTCTTAATTCACTGAAGTCCACTATTATTACTATTACATGGCATGTATTCGTAGGAAACGCGTAGGCGTTGGTAAGCGGTGTCACCTCATACCATGGGTACCGGTTAATGCTCCATAACCCGAATCGAATACTGCTCACGTCACATTTCGCCTTTCATTCCACCGGTGTCGGTTATTTGGAGCCGGCCATATCTGGAAAGAATAAAAGCAACAACTGTTCCATAGGTTCACCCAGTATTTCATTGGATAGGCCAAATCGCATTCAAATTCCGCTACGCTTCGGAATGGAAGTAGAAGGCGTGGCGCATTACAAAGTGGATTTTTCAATGTCAAACAGCTATCATTTGTTAATTATGTAAAACTGGAGTTCCCCTTATGGTATCATGGACGTGAGCAGAAGTTGAAGCCTTTTTTCGGGCAAGCCTTTTTTCGGGTCCTACTGATCACATATAAAGTAACGGCATCAGCGATTTCCTAAACAGGGTGCAATGGCTTGATATGGAAATTAAGAAATAGTACCAACAAGCTAACATCCATGGTCCACACCCAAATGTGCTACGTCGGGACGAGCGGAGGACGTCGTCTATTCAGGAGCGCTATAGTCACTTCTGCCCTCTATGTTCCCCGTAACCCGTAGACGGAAAGAGAACAGCAACTGCTATGGTTCAAGCGGTGTTGAACGGGAGGTTCTTGAGCCGGTGGAAACGCAGCTAACAATAAGTCAGGGTGGGGTGGAGGGGGGAGAGAGCGGTAGGAAGGTACATGAACCGCTTACCGCGTGGTAAAAGTGTAGCGGGTGGGGTCACCATATTCAGAAGATACTGTTCAAACGCGAGACTACTGAGGAGCGCAAGCTTGAGCAGCACATCGACCTGGTCCAAGGGAACGAGCTCAAGTAGTCCGTAGAGCTCTCTGCACAGGGCTGGGTAGCAGGCAATATCTCTGTGTGCCTCGACCTCTTAATACACTCCAGCACAAATTGAGCTTTTACTGAATCGTTCAACTGCAGCCCCAGGTTCAAACTCTTATCAAATCGAATCGAATTCACTATCAGTTCTTAGATTTCAGCTCAGTTATCTTGGCGTCTGCAAAAGCTTGACGACACACCCTTCTTATCATCGAATGCTTTCTCTCTTCGTCTCTTCATCTAACTCGAAGCTCATTCGATGCTCCTTTTTGTGGCTCATTAATTCCGCCGGAATGGCTTCAATACTTTGCGAATAGATTAGTATAAGAAGGACCAGTGAATATTTAGGGAACTTTGTCGTTCTCTTGAAATTTTCGATGTTATTCCTTTTCGACGACATTTCCTCTGCATCCGCGTGTTCAGAGCAAAGTGGTTCCCGGGGAGAGTTCTTCCGGTTGTCGTCGTCGTTGTCGCTCGCGATCTCCCTCGAGGTTTCCTATCTGTGTCGTGAAAATAGCCATGCTTTTAGAGCAGTGGCGAGCCATCAGTGCAGACTTGCTCGATTGCGTCCACCCACAAAGGCCGAACAGCCAGCACGTGAATTGGTTCCCTGTTTGGGAAACACACCTCTCAAAGTGTGTTTTTATCATGGTGGGGTGTGAACAACTTGTCGTAGTAGCGGTTGTCGCCGTTGTCATCGACGGTTGTCAAACGACCGGCTACGACCAGTCCCTATCTCCCAATTACTTTTCTAATTTGCCTCCGCCTATCATGAATCCGCCACGGCCCGTTACCGTTCCTAAGTCTCACAAATGACTGACAGCTTAAAAAAAACTCGCTGTATCTTTTTCAAATGTCCTTTTCCTGTTCCTTTTTCTTCTCTTCTTTTGCTTATTTACTTTCTTCAACTCGTGATTCAGTTTAAATCGTCGAAGCTCTTGTGATGCGCCATGCATGCCACGTCCACGCGGTATCGCCTATGCAATTGAATGCATAGTTGACCTGTGCATTCTCGAGAGTTACCGGAAAACTCTGAAACCACTAAGATGTTTGTCCTCAGACAGCACTAAAAGAACTCAGCCGATTCAGGTGAAAGGGATGGCTTGATATGGAGTGGGTGGGATTTAATCCCATGAAACTCTGTGATACAACTTCTTCTGCATTATTCTCTTCCTTTCTTAGTTAAATCACTATTCTGAAAATGGTCTTCGAAGAAGCAGTAAAAGCTCAGTAGTATTTACGGACGTGAGTGATACCTTATACGAAGAGCTAGGAAAGCCTCTGGTGGCTCTTAGAAGATAAATCAATGTTTTCTTTCAACTTCGAATTTGTATAGATATCGATTTGTGAGTGTTTGTTTGCTGTTTTCCCCTGTGTCTCGCAACGGCTGGGAGAGCGCAGAACTGGTACGGAGAACAAGACTGCACTGGAGGCCAAACAAAGTGTTATGGGGTAGGATGGCACAATTTTTGGGGAGTCGGTTTGCTAGTGATCATTTTGTTGGGGACTGAATTTCTTTATTAATTCTATTTCGAGAGCATATTGTACGTGGGTCCAGCATCTTTTGAAATATGTTTTTTTCTGAAACCATCATCTCCTCCTCGAGGATTCCGTTACTGCTACGAATATACTATAATCTGAATCTAATCATGTAGAAGTACAGTTTTAGGACATAAAAACGCTAAATAAATCCATCACAGCGAAAGAATTCCGCGTCCAGGAAAATCTGACGCGCATGCGCGTCACGCTGTCCCTTATGTGCTCCATCGCTGAAAATAACGCCGCCAGCACGCAAATCGGATGTCCCAGGATCGCACCTCTCGATATCAACCAAGCCCTTGAGAATTGCGCTTTTGTAGAAAAGATTATGTGGGTGTGATCCTATATTGCACCACTCCGTCCCTCGCGGGCAGAATGAGAATCGATATCGGGCCATACAATAGTTGATGATGTGCCTATTTACATTCATATACTCATAGTTTAATATCACCTGGAAAACCTTTTGTATACTGTAATTGCACTTTTCTAACTCGTTCTGCAAGTGAGCTCGAAAAAGGGTCATCCGTATTTATTAGCGAATTTGCAGAACGTTCATTGCTTGGTCGCCACTAGAGATTATTTACAGTCAATCCGTACTATAATTAACGCAGTTCCGTTTTCGAGATTAGTTTATTTGCAACTGCAGCCGTTGACCTTTGCATTCGTTTTTCTTTGAACGACTACATTGAGATCTCTCGCCTTAGTTTAGGTTTTTGAGAAATTTCCTGTTTGGATCTAAACTGGCTTCTCAAGGCAATTCTAATGAGATCTGCACATCAACTTTTTGTCATCTACGGAATTCGTGAAAAGTTACAGTTAAAAAGCAACACTGATGTGAAAAACTTGATGGCGGACGTAATTTCCCGTGACCTTTCCAGCTTCGCAACATAGCTACATTTATGGAACCTAGCCACACATAGAAAGAACTGCTCCAATACAGTACAGCGAGCGAGCGACAGGAATCGTTGAAAGGTCCTTAAGCTATCAATAAGTTGTCTTACTTAATCTGTCTCGTCCTTGAGTTTTGCGCACCAGTCTAGTTGTCAAAGGGCAGGCATAGTTTTGCAGTCCAAGGTTCTTTTTTGAAATCTGGTTCTTTAGTGTACTAATTTATCACTGTAACATTCATTCCATCAGTCACAACTAATGCGGGCATCAACAAAAATAATTGAC
>MU883062.1:0-12617 GCA_036418205.1 Ostertagia ostertagi
AAGCATTCTATGAGGCTTACTGTGAATAGTATCCCAGAAAAGAACGTACCGAGCGAAGAAGAAGAATAACAAGAAACAATATTTATTTCCGAATTATTCGATTGATTAAGTGAAAACTTTGAAATTTTTACTTTTACATGATAAACAACATTTCCAAATCGCGCTCAACAGAAAAGCGGTTCGAAATTTTCCAAGCTCAATTAATTAAAGTAAACTACACAACATAATAAAAACTCCTGAGTGGCATATAAACCTCCTGTAGGGAGAGAATAATGAGTCCTTGAGGGCAAGTAAATAAAAGTGCAAAAGGACAGGGAGGCAAAATGAGAATCGGGACAGGGATTAAGGGGTTTCGACAAACCCTACGAGAAAAAGCCGTAGGCTTTTGTTGTTCGGGACTTCCGTGGACGGAAGAGGGTGGTGGGATGTAAATCCTTGTAGGCCAGGGGCGCGAGCAAAACGCCAGCAGCAGCAGCAGCAGAAGGCCGGTGCTGTGCAGCGATGCTCTCCATCGCTAATCCTTCCTGACCATTGCATCGAAGGGCGGAGCGGGCTGGATGACTGACGGACCGGCGAAGAGGGCCGATGATGACGGCTCCATGTGAGTGCCACCATGCCACGGGTCCGCCCATCACCAATATGGGGGTAATCAGGGCCCATTACTTATAGTGAATCAAAAAGCATTGAATGAACGCGATCAGCGCAGACACATTTCTTTCCCTCCATTCCTACCTATTCTAATTACCTTTTAATACAATCATGCAGTAGAAGTATTGAGCGGAAAGGGGCGTTGCAATTGCTGGTTGTTTCTTTGAGGACCGAATTCAGGAACGAACCTGGCTCAGATCAATGTCGTTTATAGACGACGAGTGTCTTTCTGGGAAAAGAGAAAAAATCACTAACCATAAGATGACCGTTGCCTGGAGTCGCTCGCTAGTTGAAACGGCCAGGACGAACCTGAAAGCATAGACTTTAGTGGAAGCCAAACTTTCCCATATGGCTTCGTTTTTTTTTTTAGAAGATAGCAAAAATTGCAGCGACTGTCATTTGAAGGAATATTCGATGCTAACAATAGACCACATGTGGCCGATTCGCAGTGCAAAGATAGGGTCACTTTTGTGACGCGAAACGCTGGCAAGGACGGTAGGACTCAGAACGTGTAACCATAGCCATCTCAAGCAACCACACACGCCGGACTGCGTGTTGATCTAGGTGCCGTTTCACTCTCCGCTCAGTCTCGGCCAGGGTCAACCCTACGTTGCTACAAGTACAACGGGGGGGTCGTAGTTTGTTGAAGTGGTTGTGGTGGGGGGTACTTGTTTCGGTAGCACGAAATTACATGTGATGAGGTGAGAGCGCGCGGGAGAAAATTTGCCGTTTCAGCGTGCGTATATACCCCCCTCGACGGTGTTTTTTGAGGGAAAAAGTGGCTGTGAAGAGGGGGTCGTATGAAACTTCTCGTGAAGGAGGGGGTCGTAAAAATTTTGCAAAAAGTATCAACGATAGGACCGACCCTGCTCTCCGGTCTCTGTCTGCCATACTCTCGCTTTGGCAGACAATGCCTCTTACAAACGGAAGCGCACAGGTTTCTCTGGCCTTCTGCAATGCGGTGTGGATCACTGCATTCGCGTTGAGACGACGTTCTCAGAACTGCTTTCGATATTTGCTTAAGGATGCTTTGAATGTAGTTGGAGGTTTTTTTTTCGCCGCACTATTTTGCATGCTATCCTTACCAAAATTATCTTTTACTGCTCGCAAGAGGCGTCTTAAGGCAGGGATTCTATAGCAATAATGTCAAAAGTCATTCTAGCTCTATCGCCGGGAGTAGCAAAAGCTCAAAGTTAATAAGGAGGATGCAGCAGCATTTTGCCTGTGAGCTCGGACCACAGTGCACTTCCGCATTATATTGGGTTGGAGCAAAATATCGTAGCGCTTGCATTTTTCATTTTTGCACGCAAACGTTTGAAGAAGAAAACAAAAACATAAAACTAATCAGGGATGTCCACTTTGCCATTATTTACGACTTTTATCCATTTCGCAGAAAGTCACCGGATTTGGAATTGAAAAAAATGTTGGGCTCGCTTTCGAAGTCCTCATTATTTCGCAATTTGTACGACATGAATACGGTCTTAATTTGAGTGAAATATGTAGGGTTGGTTAGAGAGAGGTTCGATAAGAACAATGGATTCTGAAGAACTTTTGTTTTGACGGTATTTTTTTCTTTATGTGAACTGAAAAATAACAGCTGTCGAAATGCCGATTTCTGCCGTCTGGATTTTCCAACTTCTAAGCATTATGTATGAGTACAAATATAATTTTGAGGGAAATGACGAAGTAGGCTTTTGTAGAGCGTTTTCGAAAAGCATACATGATTCTTAGGGTTCTACTTGTACTGCATTGAATTTATACGCCCGAAAAAAACGCTAAGGCATAATGCTCCAACCCAGTAACTGCTTTTAGTTAGTATTTCAGCAGATAAGAAAAGCATTCTCTGACTCGGCGTTCTCAGTAGGTCATAACCCTGAGTTCGCATAGAACACTTAGGATCGTAGTTCCAGCCAACCGAAAAGCGGAGGGGGTCCCTAATCCAAGACGGGCAAGACGCTTAGGTGCCGTCCGGAGTGCACTTTCAGTCCTTTCAGCTCCTGGATTACCTAATGTTCTCCAGGAGCTCTGCACGCTGTCGGAGAGTCAAACACAGACATGAGCTCCATGGGAGCATTAAAGCATGCAGAGCACTATAAGTCTCACCATCAGCTTATTATCCTTAATCGACGCTATCCGGACGGCGCTTTTGCTCCGCGGCATAGATCAAGAGTACAATAGACAATAGCCAAAAACTTTGTTACAGTGTAGTGCAAAAACATGGTCTGTCTTCGATGATGAAACATTCCTGAAATCCCGAGGAGAACAAAGTGTAGAGCAGTTCATGGGAAAGTGAAACAAGAGTGCCATATAACAGCACAATACAACTCAATCAGGATACTAACACCTTCTTCAGGAAAACAGAAGACTTTCAAATGCGAGTGCGAACTCTGCCCACAGATAGGTGCACGGCGTATACCCGAGGCGTTTTCCCATAAAAACGCCTCCTCTGTCAGCGGCCGTAAGCAGACAAACTTTCTGAAGAGAGTTTCGATGCTTTCAAATAAAATCTAAGCGAAACAAAGTGTAGCGAATTTGCTGAATTGAGTTCTAGAGACGCCGTAGGAAAATTGAGGCAGAAGAAGGAATTTCAGGGAAATTTCACAGTGTTATGAAGTACTCTTCGAGTGGATTCCAACAATCTTTACCGCTTCTCATCACATTAATTTTAAAGGAAGTTATGGGCCTTTGAAGACTGCATAGTCGCGGTCCAGGAAAATGGCTTGAAAAAAATCAAGGTGGAATAAACGGAACAACGGGACTATTTTTTGAGCGAGTGATTATTTCAAGAAGTTTTAGCACTTATTCGAAAGCTCTAATCCTCTAGTTTCTAATTAGCCTTAGACATCTGCAAAATGTTGAGTATGAAGAAAGTTATTAACGTTTGAATGTCGAAAACTCGCGCCTTCTCAAAAATCGGACCCCAAACCACCCAAGAACGGAACAACGGACTATTTTTTGAAAAAATGATCGCTGGAAAATTTTCAGGTGCTTGTTCGAAAGCTCTAATCTTCTAGTTTCTAATTAGCCTTAGACATTTGCAAAAAGTTGATTATGAAGAAAGTTATGAATGTTTGAATGTCAAAAACTCGCGTGTGCACAGAAAACGGAACAACGGGACGATTTTTTGAAATATTGAACATCCACAACATTTCAAATACTCCTCAGGAAGAAAACTATTTATATTTTTAAAAATTTTGGTGTCCGATTTCATGAAACAGCTTGTGAAAGAAAATATAACCTTCTGAATGGAGGGGTTTGGATTGCAATGTAATTGCTACAAGGTTTAGTCTTTCCAGATTATAAGGTAAGGAAAGTTGAGAGATCGAAAAAAAATCCTGGGTTTCTGAAAGTAGAAATCTTTACGAATAAAATGATGTATTGGTTTACGCAAAAATTTGAAATTCCTTCTATTTAATGAATAAAACTTCATTTGCCTCGATTCCCTCCTCTGAGCGAGACAAAGCGCGCGGATTGACCACGGTCCACCACTTCTCCATGTTGGTGACTGCCATCATTGATGAGCATTGATGAGCATTAAATTATGTGAAAGACATGATAGTTATATGGGGGGTCGTACCGATACCCCCGAAAAGGAAGGGGGTCGTAAAAATTTGGGAATTTGCGCAACGCAGGGTTGACCCTGCTCTCCAAAGACAAAAACGTGGTTCTATACCATCTTTTCAGATTATTTCATAGGACCAGACCTGCAACTCTTCTCGTTGTGGCGTTTTTTTCTTTATTTCTTAGTGGCAACTCAACTTTCACCTAGTGTTTCATATATGAACACAATCTTTGAGACTTCTTCTATCGCGACTTTGCCTTCAAAAAAGCCACTAAACCCTAATAATAAAACAAAAACTGTTAACGTTCACGAACCCTTCTGAAATGCAGCACCACTTTTCGAAGCTTAGTCGTAACGGTGAAGGATAAAGCAATTTGGCACGATCAAATGTTTGTTGTACGCGCCACGCTTTCTACTACCATTCAAAACTTCGAATGCGACGTGGTCCATGCAATGGGGCCTCCATGATGGCCACGACAGTGTTTTTTGTCTATTAAGACGAGCACCGTACCAGTATGCCGACCCTGGAGCTGGAAGGTTTCGTTGGCCTAGTACGAAATTTGATCCAGGCTTTGCTCTCGCGCTTGGTAAGCGGTGTAGCCACTACCTCCATCTTGAATGAGAAATCGGGAGGGATGTCAAGTCAGATCACAAACAACTGAAAAATTTGGAGGAGGGTAAATCCCTTGTAGTACAATATTTGGCCTTTTTTCCCTCACCGACTGGAGGGAACGTAACATGTTTCATTATCAACACCGTTACAACCACGGTCATACGCAGCACTTTCCGTAGCAGTCTCTGAAATAACCTCAGTTCTCTCCCCTAGAAAATATGGGAAATGGATCGTATGAAAAGTCACTTTGAGATTGGAGGAGGGGCGGGGCGAAGGGGAGTAATCGTACTGAATCCGAAAACCTTCTCAACGCCACAGTCGATCCTATTTACACATCCACACTTATTTGGATGAATAATAGGGCTGATTCGCAAGCAAATTCGGCTATGGCAATGATGTAAGTTACTGCATCCGAAACTAAAAGCAATCAAAAAGTAATGAAAATACCATTCAAAATGTTGAAAACCCACCAAAAAAGCGTGCCGTCAAGTGATCGCGTGGGCGGATACCGACGCACCTTCTTATTGGTCCGCTCTGCTTTTGCCATATCAAGAGACAAGAAGACATACCAATTCTTCGCCTTTCCTAAAAAAAAAGCTGTAGAGGTGGAGCAGTGGCACGTGATGGAGGTGCCAACATTAGTAGAGGTGGACAGTGGATTGATTGGAGTGCGACATTTCATGTACGAATGAAGGTTTATCTTCGGCTGGAGTCTGTTTCGCAAAATCGGTGCAAGTGCCCCTATGAACACTTGAAATTATATGAGAAAAAGAGAAAATATGAACACCGTATTTAACCTCACAATTAAGCAAGGAATGCGGCGGAAATAACGTAATTGATACGGGGCACATTGTAATTTATGTCCAACACGCAGATTGTGGCGCCGCGATGGTCAGACTTCACAGAAAGCTCTGAACGAAAGGAATGATGGACTTCGTGTCCCTCGAGCAAGGAGGATCCACTGGACCACCCTAGCACGCGACAGGGACGAATGGAGACGTTGCTGGCGCCCGCTCGAGCAAATCGACGATCAACGGGACGACAGGTGATACAGGTGATCACGCGATTCACGCGAGTCGCGTGATGGATCGCGGACTCTGACACCAGCCCTAGAGTTGCTCGACCCGAACAGTTAAGTTCTTTCTCATCCGCTTTATATGCCAAAAATGGGACCGGGATAAAAACGAGGACAGTTCCGACGAAAAGTTCAAATTCTCGCTTTAGCGCGTTTACACTTTCACCGTGGATCTTTCGCCCTCTAAAGAAGACGCTGCTTCTACCCTTGTAAATATCATCATTATGAAACGTATGTTAGCAACCGCAAAACACCACAATAGTCTTCCCACCAGCTTGCGTATACCGAACTACATACCTGGAAAAAATGCTTGATTCTTCTACCTGTGGGGGGGGGGGGAGGAACTCTTCGTTCACAGTCGAGAAAAGGTCGATCCCGTGTTACTCACCAGTATGCTTTTTGATGAAGAACAAACGCTTCCGTAGAATTTCTCACATTTGCCCATAAGAGAGTATTAGACCCAAAATGCATTGGGAAAACGCTCCTGCAAGAAAAATGGTAGTTCCGGCGGAAAGTAATGGAAGCATGAACAGGTCAATGTGTTGTGAGCGAAAAAAAACGCATTAATTCCAAGCATGTCTCTACATTGCCTCACAACGTGGGCCAGGAGATGTCATTTGTGCCGCGATGATACAGAAAGCCGCACGTGCCACAACGCGACACGATAAGTCTCCCTGAAGCTGTGAGTATGGCTTCCAGTTGCTCCAAACACAACTCTAGTGTTTCCCGCATGGCATCCTGGAGTGCCTTCTTCGAAACTTTCTAGAGAAAAGGCTTCAGCTCCTCTATTTGGATGCATTGTTTAGTGCAGGCTCTGTCCCCTAATATAGCCCAAATAGGATGGTCCAGCAGGTTGAAATCGAGAGATATGAGAGCCATTTGTTTGAGGATGTGAAATCGGGAACAGCATCATGAGATCAGTCCTAAACAATTTTGCCCCTTATGCAGAAGCTGGTTACCTTTGAAAAGAACGTCATTCCTCTTTGGAGAAGCTAGATACCTTAACAACAAATGGTGCACTGGAGCATTCGTTAGCTAGGTCTGTATCGAGTTTCATTCGCTTTTCAACAGACAGTTGTGGTGAGCCACCGGTGATTGAGACCCTTGCCCAAATCGTGATAAAGATTGGCTGGCTGCTTGTGGGCAACATTCCTTTCACTCTCTTTGGCTTCCAAGACCTCATGCGGGCATCCTCGAAGTTTGAAGATTGTAGCTCCGCTCCATGTGAGGAATTTTGTCGTCGATGAAAACGGTGCCCGCGTAATCGCCATTTTCGGCCCTCGACACCAGCTCTTTGAACTTTTTGTCTCTGCTGTGCTCCTCCCGTTGGATTGAGCAGTGGTGCTTATGCAACTTATAATGGACTGTGAGCAGTTGTTATCCGACCACTCTCTACATGGCTGTGTTTAGAAACTCCAGCGTTCTGGTCACCTTTCTCGAGCCAACCCGGGTATTGCAGTCGTTTCGCTTCTTCATGCTTTTCCTGAGATCCAAGATGTCAGAACTTGTGGGGCGGCCGCAACAAAGACTACTTTTATTGGTCTTCTCTTTAGTACACGGTAGGCCAAGGAGCGGTTGAAAATCCAAAGAAGCGCGATGTTCATCACCGGATGTCCGACCTAGCTGTATGAGGGATTAGGACCTCTATTGAGGTTTAGGTGCACCATGAGATGTACAACGAATGGTAAGCCGTGCACTTTGGCAAGGATATTCACATCATTTTGAGTTTTGAGTTTGAGGGGTAATTTGACGCGCTGAACACGAATATCACCTCTGTTTGGCACGAAAGTGCCTGACGCGTGCGCTACGAGTGTCAGGGGCGGTCATTGCAAATGACGCGCACAGTGTTCGAAGCTCTTCGCCAGCTCTTTCCACTTGTGCTATAGGCAATCGCTGATGAATTAGCATGGATAAGAGTCCCTTAAAATGTTCTCAAGAAAAGCAAAAGTGAGAACTCGCCAAGAAGTCGATCTCACGACCTCTTGTCGTCGGCCCGGGCCGCTGCCACTGCACTATCTCGCTTCATAACTACGTTCAGAGAATCGTTCCGCAGATTTGGAGAGCAGATTCGAGATCAGCGTCCAAAAACACATCTAGTGGTGTATGTCTCGTTACAAATGGCCACTTCGACCTGGTATCCTTCCCTTGTCAGAAGAATGATAGCCGAAGTGCTACGCAACATCAGCTAAGAGCTGGTGAACATTTCAGAAGATGCCCCTACAGGAAGCCGATGCAGAGCCATAAAAGCAGGAGGGCCCGACTGGGTTACGCGCGAACGGCTGGCCTGGACCATGGCGGCCACGAAAAATTTCCGCTTAACGACAATTCGGGTTTCTACTTTCAACTATGGTGTCAACTTCGAAAAGTAAGGATAAGGATAAAGCATTTGCCGTTGATCAATCCCTTTTGGGATGCGGCACGCATTCTACTTCCATTTGTACATTCGCAGTGGCGTTTGAATGCGATGTGGCCTATACAATGACTTGCGGGGGCCAGCCGATGTTCAAGTCAGTGTTTTTTATCCTCCCAGACAAGTCTGGTACCAATTAACCGACCCCGGAGGGATGGAAGGCTTGGTTGGCCCGGGCGACTCACGACCCAGGATTTGATCCCGGACCGCTCGCGTGGTAAGCGCGCCACGTTGTCAATCCACACGAGCGCGTCCGGGGATCAAATCCTGGGTCGTGAGTCGCCCGGGCCAACCAAGCCTTCCATCCCTCCGGGGTCGGTTAATTGGTACCAGACTTGTCTGGGAGGATAAAAACACTGACTTGAACATCGGCTGGCCCCCGCAAGTCATTGTATAGGCCACATCGCATTCAAACGCCACTACGAATGTACAAATATAAATGCAAAAAAACCCAAACAGAGATATCAGGTTCTGAGAGTCAGATGGAGACGAAGAAGTTTCGTAGATGGAGACGATCAGAATATTCGAAAATTACCTCATTTCTCAATGTCCAGCGAATGTGAAGTGGCGATGGCAAGATATTGTAGAACCTTGCTCTGCTCTTTTTGCACGTCAGAATTTCTGAAAAAGATTCATTCTTCAGTGAATAAATTGATTGCTCGTGCGACCAACACAACTCGATCAAAACCACTGTCATGAAGTTTTCTGCGTGGCTCACCTCAAGGAGGAGCAGAATACGTCATATCATCTATATTTCGGCTGTCAAAAATTCGTCTGAGACCCAAACTGAGGAGTTCGAATTCCGAGTCCGAAATGATTGTTTGGTGGATTGTAACGGCGAGAAGAATGTGCTATCACATTCACACATGTACTAAGAAATAAGTACTTTTATCGAGCTCGTGAGCTGTATCAACTCCCTCTGAGACTCGCATCAATTATGGGTATACCAAGAGAACAAGAAATGAATACAGGTACTTTTCCAAGCTTGGTAAGGGGACCAGGATTTTCTTTTCTAAGATAGGCATCAAAATGTCGCGCCTCTGCAAGATGCTTAATAGGTATCTCTCGCCCAGACTCTTACGTTTGCAACAAGGTAAGGTTCCAAGAAGAGCAATGATGAGGATAGCATCAGTTGCGTAATCATCGGACAAGAAAGAGTCTCACTTTAGGGTTATGAGCCGTTTCGTGGGTTTTTCTTTGCACCTCGCCCTCCATTTCTCACGGCTACCTTTTCTCGCAATCTATTTCTGAAAGTGGCAATTTTCAAAAAAAAAAAAAACTTAGAGTAACTCTTAGAGAGTTTGAAAAAAACGAGAGTCCATCGGTCCGATGAGTTTATTTTTTACCATTGCTTAGTTGAATGAACCAGCCGAGCTTTGTATTAAACGCAACATTTAGTTCCTTTTCCCTGACTTCGATTTTGATAACGAAGGTTTCTATAGCGCTGGTTGGTGATGAACAGCTATTTCGCATGCTTGTCAGTTCTCATACATCCATCATTTTTCGCCCTGACATTTCTAGCTTTCGATCAGCTTGATACTAAACATATAGTCGCATCAAGTTGGGGTGGCGTGTCACCGGAAGTGACGTGCACTTGATAGAAACTATGTGGATAAGCTGCTTCCAACATACATCGCTGGCTATCAGCAAAGCATGCTGGCAACAGCTTATCCACGCACTTCTATCAAGTGCACGTCACTTCCGGTGACACACCCACCCCAGCTCACCGATATCGAGTATACTTGGGCTGCGTACGGTCAGCCATTAGCGAAAACAACTACCATGGTTCGGATGCTGGGAAGGCTTAGCGGTTGAATTAATTTCTGGTGGCGATGATATTGCAATAGAAACACCCAACAGCATATCATGCTTCCATGAACACTGACCATCTTGTGAAGATTGGAGAGGTTAGCGGTCGAAAAGATTTCGACATTGACGACGTCATAGCAAATGGAGTGCTTCCTCATCGCTAGATAACAACTTTGTGACCTCTTTGTCCTCAGGCTGCTCATTTATATCAGCCCTTATCAGTACCACTCTCTGCCACTGCCCCCCCCCCCCACATACATGCTTCCGTCCCACATCTACATCATCTCTCGGGGACAGCGCCTTAATGCTGCTGGGCCGCGCACTATGATTTCGTGACACTTGCTTCTAACGCCTCTTATCGGATCTTATCAGCCGTTATCACCTTCTGTCCCCCACCAAATATGTTCCCGTCCCACCCCCTATATCATATCTTAGAATTAACTCCTGACGACTGCTGGTCCGCGCGCTATGAATTTCACACACATACACACACGCAGCGCTTTATGGTAGGGATAGAGAAAGCGCGAATTTGCACTCCTCAAAAAATTGTATGCATTTTTAGAGGAAATTTTGTCAAAGATTCATCAATAGTTGGAAAGTGCACTAGCGTTTTCTGTCCATCTGAAAGTGGCACTTTTGAGACACTTTTAATAATGACCTTCCTTCATCACGACATAATACTGACATTGAAAAATTGGCTAGGATTTTTTGCTTGCAGGGGGACGCACTTCGTGAATACGACTCTCAAGAACACATAGGAATGCGAGTATACTCAACCTAGCCTTTTGCCCCACTCACTCTTTGGCGATATCATTTGTTAGTCTCCCTAACACTTGCCTGGGAGTGTTCAACTAGGATTCAAATCATAAAATTCATTTTAAGAAAATGCAACGATGACCGGAACACTTGGAGAAATTTACTCAGACATCTAGATAAAAGGGGGATGAAACGGCTAGATACCCAACGCTTCTCCACTACACAGTCACTCGACGATATCACTTCGGACATTATCAAAACGAATCGCAGTTGTGAGTTGAGTGGGGGCGGAGAGAGGGTATCGCGACACAAGAGTTCGTCCCAACAACAGTAAATCGGAGTAGGCAATAACCTCCGATGCATTCTGTTCGTGTAAGAAGAGGACTGAAATCGATGTGATCATTTTTTAACCTCAATAAACCTCGTCTCCCACCACTTCTCACTGTTAAACCTTAAGTCTTGCTTTTTATACATTGCCCTGGACGCTTAAAGCTTCTGCCAACCAGAGGGTGAGAGCGCGTAGCTGGAAAAGCACACACTTTGTGTCTAATTGGGACTAAGCCTTCGAAGAAGATAAAGAAAGAGGAGATGCTGTGATATTGTGTACCTGTAAGAGCTCCCAGACATCACTAAAACGCTGAACGGCTCGCGGTTCACAGATGTCCTGAGACCGTCGTGAGACCAGTTATAATACTTTCAACCACGCCCATATTGGTCCCTCAAGGCAGGTGAATATCGCTTGAAGGATTCCTCAACGGCACGTCGAGGATTCTCTGCCCGATCAGACACGATCTCTCGCGCGGACATTCACACTCGCCATGCCGTGCCGTCTGTGCTCTCCGCGCGGATGTTCACTCTCGGCACTACTCTCGCATGGTAGAGAGCTATGGTCGAGGAAATCCTCGACCGTTATTCACCCAGCTCCAAGGCCGTTGAGGGCAAGGGGGAGGGGCAACAAAGAGAAGTGGGAGGGAGCCAAATACCACTCAAGAAAACGGTAAATGCTCGAATTTATTCCCTTCAGTGCTTCGATTAGACGTCGACAACCTCAAATACGACCGCCTTCTCAAACGCAATACGACGCCTCTCTCTGACTCGTCTCCGGACGAAATAACCGCTTCCAACCGTACCGAGCGAAAACAGATCTGGTATTTATAAACCGCTAACTTGGTGTGTCGGTTTGTATGTATGTGTGTCTGTATGTATGTATGTATGTAAGTATGTATGTCCGTCTGTCCGTCCGCAAAATGAAGTGAGTGATAAGGAAGCTCATGGAGTAAACACCGCAACAAATCGGGTAGCTCTCTGAGAATCATCAATGTTTTGTAGCAGGATAGTTGTGATAACACTCTCAGGGCTATATAAACACCTGCTTAGCACACTTCCGTTCATTCCACATGGTGCTGCAGTGGCAGCTGGAGGGCAGTGGAGAGAGGAAGGGAGGATGAGGAAGGGAAGCGAAAAATCTACCGTCATATCATGATTGTGTCCCTTCTACTGTATGAAACACCATTGTGTTGCATACGCGTCACTTCCAGGAGGTGTTGGTGTCACAGGAGGAAGGGACCATAGCGGAGGATAGAAAGCTTGCGCAGGAAAGGAAGGTCCCGGCGGTTGACGGGGGACTAATCTGGTTGTAAAAAATAGGAAACAACAGAATAGCTGTGCTGTGATAAGTTCACAATAGGTCCATGGACCTAGGGAGGGGCATTAGGTGCAATAATTAGTGAGAATACGGTAATTC